>JAQIXS010000763.1:0-39045 GCA_034700785.1 Rossiulus vilnensis | reverse complement strand
CCAATATGTACCGTCTATGAGTGGACTGGTGGCAGCATAAACAATTAAATATTGTTCACTTAGCCGGGCGGGTAACATATGTTACAATTCTAAATTTGTTTAATTTCTCTAATAATTGATTCAATGATTTACATGTACATGTATATATGGAATGGAAGAGAAAGTATTCAAGTTTATAGAACACCCACTACAAGTGCTCAAAGTGCGCACCCTTTGTGACATAGCACACTCTCGTCCGGAAATTTATTTCTTTCCACACTCTGGTCAGCACTTTTGGTTCAGCAAAGCCATATCGTGACTTGTCCACTCAGTGAAGACATGGCTTTTCTCCCCCTCCCCTTATGGAGTTGAGTAAAACACCAGGTGTATGTGCCAATACTACCTGCTAGCCTACCTAAACTGGTGCACAGGATTGATGCTGCTGATTCGTTCATTACAACACAAATGCTTGTGGGAAGAAATGGACTTCTGGACGTTATTGTGCCGTGTAACAAAAGGTGCGCACATTGACTACTTGTAATGGGTGTTCTATAAACTTGAATACTTCTTCTTCCATCTCATATATACATGTATAGCATCATTGTATACTAATTTTTAGAGAGATTAAACACTTTTAAAATTGTATCATTTCTTTGTGTATACCCTGTATTATAATAAAAGTAAATATGCAACTTGGATAACATTTTTAATACATCGTGTAATTAGTGGGTATATACGTAAGTAACTTTTAAGTGATCCATTATTTAAAAAAAAAAACACCACAGCAGATTAGATTCACCATTAACAATTTTACATTAGCAAAAGAACAATACCCTCAGCAGTGTTAAGGGAAAAAATCACTCAAGCACGGCTCAGTTACTCTTTTAATGCTGACTTGTTTTCAGTTTTTTATATGACCAAGTATGCAGTCTAATATGAGATTTTGTATAGTTACTATGCTTCGTGAAATCATTTTACACGTGTTTATACGTGTATGTATACGACCATATATTTACTTATATTGTTCTTACATAGTTTTAGCAAATATAATGCATATTTGATCTCATATATGGCCATATTCATCTCCTTCACCCGGAGCAACTTGGAATAGCGTTTGACTTTTTGACCTCTTGCGATACACACAATGAAACTTTTTATGAGGTTGATGGCAAAATCAAAATTTACCTAGAAGGAACACGTGAATTCAAAATTAATATTCCTAACATATATCTATGGACCGAACGTCATGAAAGAGAAGTTAGAATACGCAGCTGTTGAACAAACGCTGATGTCGTGTTACAATGATTGATTGATATAACGGATACTGTAGGTCTATTTATATTTTAAAGTTGTTATTGTGGAACGACACACAACGTTTTACATTTCAAAGGATTGCAATATCCATTTTGCATCTTATTTTCTCGGAAATAAGTATGGTTCCAATTCATAAAAAGTTATTTATTTATGGATATGTCTTTCAAGCAGTATCCCATATGGCGTAAACATTCTCTATCAACAGTAAAACAAAAGACAATCAAGAAAAAATTCACACTGCTGTATTTTTAAATTTCACATCAATGTGATGATATGTCATGGGATGATAAATTTAAGGTAGTTAATTGTCGTATTGCCTAACGTCTTAACGTCTAACACTCAAGCGCCTGCAAATAAGTTTAAGATTTGCATTTCAATTTTATTTGCAATAGAAGTTAAAAATTAACATAACGGATATAGGGAGCCTTTTTTAAGGGTTTCATGTGATTATTATTTCAATCCAAAGTCTTCATTTAAAACATAGGGTACTGTTTATAATAATACAACAACAAGGTCATTTATTTATTTGGTAATTCATATGATTACTTACATAAATTAATAAATAAATTTGTTTTTCCAAAATAGAATAGATATTTTTCATCAAATCAACCTATATATTTGTATGTTTTTGATGTAATTTATACTTTTTGAGCATATGTTTATTGCCATTTAGTTATAGTGTAGTGAGATGAGTACACAAACTAACAATTGGAAAGGTAGTAAAAACCTTTGCTACATTTACACTTATCTATATTGTATTATAGTCGATAAAAATGTCCAGCAGTACTCATTTTCAGCAATAAAGCTTCAAATGATTGCATTCATTTTACTCTATTCTTGCAATCAATCATTTAAAACAGTCTGTAATGTGGCATGGCAATGCCGTAATAATAATTTATCTGTAGCAGTAAAAGTTCTGCACGCATTCACATTTTGGTTTATGAAATTGCATTTCCCACTCGTGAGAAGCATCTAGCTATATAAACTCACCGATAGTTTCACAAACTTGTATTCACTATCTGGTACTGAGATACAACGTTGCATTCGACAAATATCCAACACTAGCTCTTAAAATGATAAAAGGTAGTATGTTCACCATTCCTAGTCGTTCGATCGACATTTCTCGTTTCTCTTATTATTCATGCATTTTAAACATCTGAAGAGTTTCTGTTTATGGATATATATTTTTTTTACGATTTTCTGCTTTTATTTGCACTACAGGCCTACTCTTTTTGATGTCGCTTGTAATGGCGTTCCTGGCATTGAGCAGCGCAGTTCCTTTATTTTTTAATCCGTTCGCCAATTTCCCCAACCCATTTCTTCCAAGCAGTGGCCAACAGCCTTCTAGTTCATTTGGTTTTCCTGGCTAGAAGGTTATCAACAACGAAGTACTTGTATTCATCATCCGCAATCGTTTTTAGATATATTTCAATACGTAACAGGATTAAATACAAAACGAAACGTCGTTGTCCAAACGTATAAATGTGAGCTTCGATTGGCTTAAAACGCCGACTGTCTTTAAACAGATGCGCGACATTTTCAAATATTGTCATCGATGAATTTAATAAACGATGTTAAAATTTAGAAAAAAAACTCGTCCAGCTTCATTTCTGGTTTGTAGTTTCTGTAATTGTATTGCTTTTATGAATCTAATTGTCCTAAAATAAAGTTGAATCTGATTCAATCGTACTTTATATTAGTTCTCTATTCATAATTATTCTTAAATATTCTATAATTATTTATTCATTATAAATTCACATGATACTTAAGCTTGATATACATGGCTCTGGTTTTCTTTTAAGCGGAATTGACTAAATTAGTATTGCCGTGTGATGATGTGAATTACATTTACTTGCGCGAAGATGTTCTTGCTTTTGCCTTTAGTAATTCACTTTGTTTACATATTAATGTTGGTATGGTGATAATCGTAAGGCAGGTATTTGAAACGGAAGCAGGCTTGTTAAATTCAGTACTTCAAATATTTTGAAAGCCGCGTAATCATTGAGGCAAAGCAATCAGAATGTCGAGTATACAAATATGCACTTAGCAATAATGGCAAATAAATGGGCTAAATTTACTTTTTTCTAAGGCGTAGGCCAATGTGAATGCAATTAATTCCGAAGTTAATTGGTTGGCGGGCTACTTTTAATTCATTCATGGCGTTGTGTGTACAGCGTACATCACCTACCTGTGTAAATTCAAGCGAGCTGATAAATCTGGGCTTCTAATCTTGATTTATCTGACGGTGTACAAATTTAAGCAGTAATCCTTTCTTAATGAAGTATAAACTGCATTCTCAACCGAAGTTAATCACCGATTTTTTTCTTCTACAAACAAGATAACGATATGGGGGCGGGAGTACCTTCATTACTTTGAAATGATTATACAATTTTCTTATAAAGTCCCTTCACATCATTATGTTCAAGCTGATGAGGGTGGAGGAGCTTTTTGAGGACCCGCTTAGCCAGCAGCGGATGCAATTCCCCCGCATGGATATCGTACGTTGCCTACATGGTACAATTGCCTTCCATCTGCCACCCCATAAACTTAAGGCAAATCTTCTCAGCTGTGACATTTTAATTAAGTGTCTGGAAGACACTGCTACTTTTAAACCCCTTTTGGAATTAGCTAAAGTGCAGCATCACCGGGAAAATAAAATTTGGAATTACTGTTAGTTATCTCGTACTTTCAGTGATGGCTCCTAAGACGGGCTTACCTTTGTTTTCCTCTTTTTATTCCATCGAAGGAACAAAGTAAATTGCAATTAGGATGCGGGATCGCCTTGCCTTTACTTTTCTTTATTACTGAACGACTGCGTGATATCGCACTAAAGAGGTCTTGTCATTGTTAGTTAAGTGGATGTGTTTGACTTTAAAATTAATTTTCAGATAGATGCAAACAGTCGGATGCGATTCGATTAAGTTTTTTTCCTTGACAGCATCATTTATCATTGAGGATAAATTGGCATTATCGTTCTGATTTGATTGCATTACTTATTTTGCGAAGTCTGCTCATTACTAGCATGTTTCAGGGATTACTCCAGGAATGTTGGCATTGAGGAAATTAAGCTATTGTTTTCCACAATACTGTGTGTATCACAGTGTACTTTTAGTTATAAAATTAACAGCAAATGGTTCTTTTCATCTCTGATGTAAATGTCGCTGTGTTTTTGCTAGTAATGCTTTCTGGAATACAAGAAATTCTGGCAGTTTTTAAATGTATCACAGTTTATTAAGTTGGGATAGTAAATTAATGTTTAGAATTAAAAAGGAATAATTAAACCTCAACTCTGCATTAGGATCGCAGATTTTGACATTTTTGAATGTGAAAGTGATAAAACAATAAATAAGAAATGGCGATTCATACTGTTTTTCTCATTTTTGTGAAAATAATTAAAAAATTTGCAGCTTAGTCGAAACCACTTTAATCGTAGTAATATCATGGTCGTTAGCTCATCCTTTTTTGTTCTAGATCCATTCAGTGTTTTTCTATAGAATGGAAATTACTGTTGTTCTTACTGTTGCTCTTTTATCTTTTCCTAGGTAAGTAAAAAACTTGGAGCATACAGTGTTTTCCCCCGAAGACGAAGCTGGAATTGAGGCCAAAGTTGACTAGCTTTGCGGAACCGCATTAGATCCCGTGAGTTTACCCATGTTCTATGTCAGCGCGGCCGTTATTGACCGCAAAATTGCAAAGTGGCGAACAATTCCAGCAAATCCTTCCAGAAACAGTCAGATTTGTATCTATTCATGCATATTGCTCGTTGGACGGAAGGATTTTTGAGGAAAACAGTTAAGCTTTGAAATGGCTTGGCTGACAAGCTAGAGAACGTCGATGTCATTACTCTCCAGAAGATGGATGCTGTTAAGGTCAGTCTGTGCAATGTGCAACGAAGCAGCAACATTCCCTTACTCGCATTCGATGATTTGTATGCATAGAAAACAGGGGCAAAAAATATAAAAATGATCTTCAATTACCCGCTGCCTTTAGCGAAGAAAGACAATTTCCTTAGAGCATCGATCATAATCTTAGATTATCAAGCGGGGTATGCCCTAGGAGGTCCACTGTAGCGATGGAATTACTTTAGAATTTGCTTTAGCGAAAGTCTTAGCCGACTATGGGAAGATTGCGAGCGTTTCAATTTTGTCATATCACCCCATTTCAACCATGACAAAATTCCAGGCATTCACGCGTGCGAGCAAATGCAACAAACTTTTTCCTGGGCGCAATTTTTATTTCTTCGCCACGCGTTGAAACTTTGCAGCTTGTATCATTTTACCATTTATCATAAATGAATCAGCAGTTTGCATTAATCCCGAACTGCAGTGCAATTTTTCGCAACGGATATTGCTATTTGCTAATTTTAAGCCACATTAAGCCCGAAATTGAAGGCGCCCATACGGACATTTCGTGCAAATATCGCATGTGACGCAAATACCTATATCGATATGCACCTGGCAATTTTGTGCCTCTTTAGCACGTTTTCCAAAACTTAGTTGTAGCTCATAATTTGATCGCAGCAAAATACAATAACGTTTCAGAAAGCGCCATTTACGGAATTTTTAATTTGCTAACGATTAGAGCTAGCGTATGCAGAGTATTGCGTTCATAGGATGAGCACTTGATAATTTTGCAAAAAGATTAACAAATATATCTCACACGTATTTCAATAGTGACAAAATTTAAATTGTCAATTTTCGGTTTGATGTGGTATTACATCAAGCGAAAAGTCCTGTTAATTAAAAAAAACCGTCACATTGTAGAACACCATAGATTTTGCAGGATTTGCATATTTTCTACTTTTAAAGCAATGAGGCTCTGAGAAAACGATTTACAAAATTACTTCTTCTGTAAATTACAATTTTTTTGGGTTGTGTTACTGTTGAAATACGTGTGCGATATCATATTAGAGCTAAGATGGGGATACATTATTAATACCTCACTATGTCTCAAAACATTTGCTTGGCAAAAGAAATTTCAACACAAAACTACTTATAAATTGTATTAATGTTAAATATACAAATATTTACCAGTTACGAAAATTTTCTTAAGATTCTTGTGGTTTCAGTGGCTTCTTAATGCATTTAAATATCCACAAAGCTTAAAATTTGCTCGAATAGTAAATTTCGTTAACTGCATGAACCACAAGTACTTATAATTTGAAATTCATTCCAATTCCAAAGACAATATATTTGTGGCCACAGCTTAAAACATATGCACACTTCTAGGAATGAAAGCTTATTTTAAAACACGGGGGCGTAAAAAGTAAAATGTTAATTTTGTACCACCTCTCTACTTACCAACATAGGCTCGTCCAAAAGATGCGTAGTTTTTAAGCATCACGTGAACGTTCTCGTGTGGCTTATCTATCTGTTCTCCTCTAAACACGCTATTTGACACGTTATATGATAGAGCATTTTCATGTTTGTAAAGGTACTAACGTTCCAATGCGGCCCTGATAAATAGAAATTTTCAATGCGAGCTCTGTCCCATCGCATGCCAATGCAGGTCGCTGTTGCATGACGCATTGATCGTTGCCCTCCATGTCACCCTGGATTGAAAAGAGTGATCGAGAAGGGGTTATTAATTCATCGGTTTGCAATGACGTACATTTCTTCGACGAGTCCGATGCTGCGAAGCCGTCCTAATGAAGGCTCGGATGCATTTTATTCGCAGTGTAGACGCTTCATTATATGCCGATGCCGCTAAGAGTTCATGCCATGCATGTTAACCATTAAATGCTAATGCTTCTTATTATACTCGTTTCCCTTGTTTACCCGCAGGAAAGTATGCCAGCGGATTGCCTTCGGGAATTCGCGTTAGCTATTGGCATAAATTGGAATGAGACCCTAGCGGATACCTCGAAAAAGACTGAAGTTGCTTCTGTCTGCCTTAATATGCGAGCTTAGATATACAAATTTCCAAACATAAATTATTCAACAAATTGGCATTTTGCACGTATAGCTACTTAAATGCGAAACGTCTATTATGAATGCGAGAAGCGGGTATGGAGATTGGGCTGTTTGAGCGTGTTAATTTACTACTCTGCACGCATTCAATCTAATACGCAGGTAAAAAAATTAACCAGGGACAACGTAGGTAATGCAGTAGTAAATGCACGGTTTCGGCGAATAACTAGTCAGCTAAATCCTTGCTCTAACATTAGATGTACGTGTGTTAAACGCAGTGCTGAGAATTTGTGGAAAAATGCAGACATAAATCGCCATCATGAATTTGGTACGAAAAGAAAATGCGTTCGCGTCACGTGACTCAGTCGTGAACCCTATCTAAATCACCGTAGTGGTGACTTTTAGTACACTAATTGGTGACAGAAATTGGTTTTATTTTATGGAAACAGACTTTCAAGGCAATTCTGGTGCGGTTCACAGTATCAAAAATGATTCTGACATGAGCAAATGTTTATTTTACATGTAATTATTTTAAACATTCAGCACAAGCAAAGGCCAATAATACAAGTTAAAACCAACAAGGAAACTTGAGCTTGGCCATTTAAAAACGTTCCGTAATAATGGGTAACGCTTCAATAAATGGATAAAACATTCTATTCATGTATCTGCATCTGTATGCATCAAATTTGCACGACATTTCAATCCTAATTTTTGTTCATTTCATTTAAATCGTTCAAACTCATACCCGAAATTTTCGAATTCTTCCATACGCATGCCGCGTTTAGTTTCTTGCATCGCATTTAAGTACGCCCCAACAAATCACAATGGTTTAGTCGACGTTTGTGATATATTATGTTGCCTAACGAGTCGGATGGGAACTGAAGGTGGAATGTTAATTTTTGCATTAGCAGCTGCATTGTTTCTCACACAGGACTGTTGTAGCGATTGCTATCCTCATAGACTAGGCTTATGCGACGTATAGTTTAGACAAACAAAGCTTATATTCTTCGAGCTTGCGCACACACGGAGGTCTAGCATAAATATGCATGTACTCTAGTGGAATAAATTGTCAGATGGAATTGCTTGCTATCTGGAAATTGCCCGTCTAGGATTGTCTGATCTGTGCTCGCAGTTTTTTTAGGATGAGTTTTATATAAAACGACACGCGGAAATGCATAATAATGGTCTTGTCTTGTCGTTAGAAACATCTGTTAAGAATTTCCTTTGCATGAATACATTGTTTTGGGTTCATAAAAGAGACGAACGCTGTAGCACATCTCTTATTTTTATATCATACCCATTTTGCTTCACATTTTCTGGGCTATTATATAATAGCCAGAAACCCTAGAACACAAACTCGGCATATGAGAGGGGGTCACAGCCCGATGAAAAGAAACTGACCAAAGGTTTTTCTTTGTTTAATTTGATCCCCTTAGATTGCTCTCTTGCTTCATTGCAAGCATTTCCTCGAGCGGTCGAATTCTCAACACTATCTTCCTATAGTTGCTTTGATACGATATGTTACACTGCATGTATGATGCTGTCTCCTTCGTACAGGGTATAAATAGGGTGCATCTATAGTGTATACATATCGTATGTCATAAACGCCATTGCACACTGAAAAAGTCAAGTGTGAAAGTTTTGAGTTAGTTCTGCTGTACTATATTTACAGAAAAAACTATGTAAACTACGAATTAGGTATCCTATAGTTAGAATGTTAATGCTTTGTAGTAGGGGATAGCGTTAAAGATACAAGAAATTCAATTAAGCAGTGATGTTAGTGTCCAGAATAATGCAATGAAATCTACATAATAAATTGGGTTGGTTAACCCATATATAGTGAGCCTACCTTAATCAATAGCAGGTTATAGGCTCTTCTCGTTTGAAAGCATTCGGTATTCTAAAACGTTTAATATACATCAACACGCATATTCGCTAGTACCTAAATTTTGAAAATATTTCTATTTGTGCATGCATAATTCCGAACTGTCTTCTTTCACACATGATTTTGTAATTCCAATTGTGTCGTGGCAAGCAGCAGTCTTCGTTGGAGATTTCGTACGCTTAGAGAATAATTCTTCCCTAGCTAACGTATGATGAATAGCTCAATGACTCGAGGTTTCGCGAGAATTGAAAATCGAGCATTGTACTTCTGTGAAGAAGAAAGCTTTTTCGATATTGGCTACACATGCATACAAATGCCAGCGTGCTTGGCGAATGTCATGAATCAACCTGTTGGGAACGAGATAAAAATCTTGTTGAGAGGGGTCTTAGCTGAAGCTTTATCAATTCCACTATTTTAAGTTTCAGGGACGACTCAAATGAAAGTCTGAATGGTGGCGTTGCTTAAAACCACAGACTGATCCCTCGTCTGCTATGTAATCTTATTAAAAGGATTGCAGCCCAGTCTATTGTTAATGGAAGTAGAAACAGAGTAAGCCGTGTAGCTTATTGATCTGAGGACAGAAAAAAAATCGGTGTACATGCAAAAGTTTTCCAGCTAAGCTTGGTTTTGTTGAACTTTTCCAGCATGAAATCGTACCCTACCAAAACCAGTCTGTTCTCCAATGAGTAAATACATTTATTTCATCTGTCCTTCTGTATCTGATTTTCGTCTTCAATAAAACATGCCCGCATCAACTTGTATTTTTGATTTTATTTTGGAAATAGCAATGTCACATATATTATTTCTTTGGCATGTTTATTCCCTTCATGCTCATGAAAGCTTAGCGTTATTGTAAAATTCTTCAGTATTCCATAATCCGCATTTTCTTGTTTACATTGTTGTTCTTCAGCTTGTTTCCTAGAAACCCAAACTTGGCATCAGACAATTGCCATCTCGTTCTACGATATGTTACTCCCATTCCCAACCTTATTTTCTGGCGATTATTCAAACTTATATAGGCTTCCCATGTCATTTTTGTGCTCCATTTGTGCTTCACTTTGCATTGTCTAAGAAATGCTGCTATATTTTTTATTCTTTATTACTAAATCCGTCCTAACTCGGATAAAAAATCCCTCAGTTTTATTGTCTAGTCATGCTCTCATCTTCTGGTACTTTGTTTGTTAGAATTGAAAGCAATTGTTCTTGGCTTACCGATAAATAGAAAAATTACAGTTACCTTCAAACGTAAGATTATTTAACAAACAAAAAAAACATGAGAGGATTTCTAAGGATTTTCTGCTTCAAGATTGAATTCAGTGGATTCAGTAACTGCTCAAAATTCATAGATTGAATCTTATGCTGACAAAAACTGTTGCATAAGGATAAATAAATCATTAATTGATAAGAAGGAAAAGATGACTACTCAGTACACACAGTAATATTATTTGACAGATGTTTCAATTGAACCGAAAATATTTAAATTTTGTCTTAACTACATACTAATGCAAGCTGGCTAAGGAAACTATTTTCTAGGAAGAGATTTGCTAACTTCATTTGTATTTGCCAAATTTTAACTGTTCTTAATACCAAATTGCATGTAGTATATGTTGGTCACTGACGTAATATCGAGATATCGTAAATAATGCAGTGTTAATCTCCCTGTATCAACAAAAGGGGACATCGCTACAAATGCACTAAGAATTATCTGAGAAGTGCGTCAGTTAGGTATTCAGTAAGGAACACATGTGTATAAAAACCCGATGTGGGATCTGTCTTTTGTCATCATTAGTGTATTGCAAGCTCCACGAACTCTTGTGCTTTGGTTGGCAAATGTACTGTCTAATGGCCTGTTTTTGTGCCATCGATCATGATTGACGAGAATAAATTTTATCTTGCTTTAGGCCTGCACTTTAATTTCTTTTTCTGACCATTAAAGATGGAATGAGGGAAAATTGATCTCGTCCTATTGATCGTTACACCGAGCGATTGTTACGAACCTGCCTTGGACCGTGGCTTTGTCTTTTATGGTGGCCGAAAACTGTCGTCCATAAGATAAAAAAATCTGACGTGTCCTTTTTGTTATTGTAACCTATCCATGTAATCGCCTATTGGAGGCTCACGCGCTATCAATAAAAACATAAAACTTTTTAAAGTTTTCCTTTTATTAAAAAAAACTGCCATATCTCAGCCATCCAATAAGGAAAAAGCAGTAGTAGTACTCATAGTCGTACAGCATGTCATGACTTATCTAGCTTTTTGTGCCTAAGCATGAGGAAAGGCTTATTTTCAAATGCTCGAATACTGCTAGATATTTTCCACCTTTAAGTTTTACAGCACTTCATATGCAAGTGATATTTATTTTTATAATTACTCCTTAAAATATGAGAAGTTCACACAGGAGGATTAGAGAAATGAAACTACTTCCCTTTCTGTAGCTAAGGATTTCTGCAATTCGATCAACACCACTTTTCTTTACATTCTTAATATATAATACACATTACATTTACACTTATCTGCATACTATACTTTGTACTCTTTTTGCGAACCTGAACTACAGTGTACCACCTTGTAAATGTTTTGAACTATAATTGAAATGAAAACAGTAGTCCACTGTATGTTGGTCAACTTCCGAAAACTATATTTATCATAATCTAGTTCTCCTAAAAGATACACATTTTAGCATTAGATTTTTTTGTATGATCGGTTTTCCTTTCTTGCTTATTATTTTTAAATTGAATTCTGTTGTGACGTGTTTTAGGAGTAGAGACCTATTGTTGCTTTCTTTTTCTCGTTTCTTGCTTATCATGTTTTCTGGTGGGATGATGTTTTTTTTCAAACAAGAATTAAATTATGGATGTGTTCGAAACCGAAATAGTTTTCCATTTCTGTCGCTGCAATGCTTCTGTCAATTTACCTACATTTAGTTAATACCGATTATTTTTATTTTGCGATTACTTTCTTTATTTCATTGCGCCATAAAGGAAAGATTGATCATTTAGGTTAAAACATTGGAGATATATGACAGACAGGATTGGAATTTTATGGCACTTGTCTTTCAGCTCCCATATGGAAATAAAATAACAGTCGGATAAGTAATTGCGTGCTCGCGATCATGTGAAGTCCTTAATGCTTAATGGTTTGGACACACTCTTGTTTCAGTTTTGCTATTCTAGGCGTATTGCCCAATATATTGAACCCATGCTTTGGGAAAATCTTACCATATTTTCCAGCGTGATTTTACGATAAGAAAACAAAAGTTAACTGGCATCATATTTCATACATTTCTTGAAAATGTCGATTTAGAGGTTTAGAAACCAACCGACCAATCTTTTCGATGCAAGAATCATGGCTTCCATACTGGAAGTTCACCTTTCCACTTAACTGAACTAAATTTTGCTGCTCCGATAGCTTCAAACTTTAGATCCTTGAGGTGAGAATCATGAATTTGCAGAATTTGATCATTCATCGCGGCGAAAAATGTAAGAATGCGACATTAAGCTTTACTTGTAAAATTTGTTGGTATTACATAACATATGTAAGTCTTTTCATGGCAGTAAAAAGTAGAATATAGGACATTTTTATTACTTGCAAATAAGAACAAAATTACACAAAAGCTAAGGAAGGCTCTTAGTCATAGAAGAAACGTATAATTTATTAATTGAATTATCAAAAACATTTTTATAAACGACTTTTTAAATACAAGATTAGCTATGGTGTCTGGAACAGCTTCATTTACATAATTCAATAATTAAAAATGTGATGGCATTTTAAGAAGCAAGAAGAAAACATTTATTTTTGAAATGATACAGGCGATATTCACTACCATTGGAATGTGTGAACCAGACATAAATTTCAAATAACGCACAAGAATTGTTACAATCGGGGTCAAATTCTTTCAAACATTCACTATGTTGTTCTCTCATACGTAGGCAATACACCCTAACTTACATGCTTGCAGTGTTTGCCAAATACAAAAATATGGTTGTCTGGAACTGGTTGTCTCATAGTACGAAAGGGAAGCGGTGTAAGGGTATTTTGCATTTACTAATTTACATTATTTCTCATATTTTCTAATTTCAAAAACTTGGATCATAACAACAATTAAATGGTTACTCGCTAGGTATATTTATTATTATTAAACATAATATTTATATTGTACTGTACATCTTGATGTTTTGAGCACTACTTACTTCTTATTTCAACTCTTAATTTTAATGTGTTTCCATTCTGAAAGGACCCTAAAAAGGAAATACGGTACCCTTTTATGGACCTCCCTTCAAGACGTTTTCAATCTATATTATAATTGAGAATTCTTGCCAATTCAGCTCAAACTGGTCAATGCAACAAGCGTAATTAAATCAGCTACTATAGAAGATAAATGAAGGTTCAAGTCAAATAAATAATTCTGACAAAAAGTACATTTTAGTTGCGCATCCAATCGACATTGTTCAATGTTGCGCTTCCTTAATAAATCATTTAATTTTGATCAGTAAATGAAAACCTAACGATTTTTGTGTTGGCTGTTGTTTATCCGAATATATTTACGCTATTTCGAAATTACTGAAATCAAATAACTAAGTCTCACTTTTATGTGACTCTATTGGCTATCACATTACCATTTTAACTGATTTGTTATGATCAATTGCCCGAGCCAAGTTTCAAAATTGATTTCATAGGAAAAGAATACGCTTTACGCATCTCGCTTTCTTGCATCTTGTTTAGTCCTCTGTTTTTGTCAAAGTACCCATAAAGAATGATCGACTTCCGTTTCCCGGATGCGAAGGAGCTGGCCTATAGATGTTAATACTAGGTTGATGGAGATTGAGATAGATGAGAATTGGAAGTGCTTTCAAAAACAAAAGCTGCTTTTTCTGCTATTTGGTTAGTTTTTACCCTTCTTTTATGGTTTTGCGAAATGGGTATGTAACTCATAAATTTTCCATGACCCTAATTTAAACATTAATTTTCCTTAGCTTTTTAATATACTGCCTTATCCGAACATTACTTTCAAACGTAATGGAAGCAGTTCAGCGTTAAAAAAACGAAATCCGGAAATTTATCTATATTGTGTAAAGCAAAATATTCCTTCCCCGTTTCCGATTGTACGGCTCTTTGATGTAATTACGACTCGAAAAAAAATCGAGGGTTTTTACTCCAGTATATTAATAATAGTTTGGTACATCTATAATTCGTCACGTTATTGATGTCACGCACTATTCACAAGAATGTTAGCCTTAGTTTTAAAGCCATATACATGTATACAGACCGAGAAATGTTTGTTTTAGCGGATTTACATATTATGAATATTTCATGAGTTTCCTATTGGGCCCATATTTTTTTCGCGAATTACTAGAAGCCTATCTGTCTTATTTATCGTCAGTGCCACAGTCTAAGCCAGTTTTTCACAGTAATTTGTCGTTTCTACGAAACTCTCTATCCATTATTGTTATAAATGGGGTGACGTAGTTTAAATGATTGAAAGCCGGTTCCTGTATTTCAATAAAACATTATACGTCTTCGCTGCACTTAATGAAGGAAAAAATCGGATGAAAAATAACGAAAAACCCAGGCTGCTGTTCGTATTTGAACCAAGTATAAGTAAGCCCGTGAATATCCGTGTATTCGAATGACATTTTTCCGTTCTAATGACAAAAGTTGAGCTTGTCAGAGTTTCGTTCAGCTGATTTAATTTGTCATTTTATTATAGCGTGTGACGGTTGCTTGAATCAAGCGATCGACCTATAAATGATATAACATTCTCTTTCAGTATTTCAATTTTTTAGTCAAGTCTCGTATTTTTAAATTTTAAGCACACCCTAAAGATTGTCTCGTAGGCCTACTGAATTTATTAAGATAACGGGAGACCAAATCCGTCATGATTTACTCAATTCTTTGGCAGAAGCCTGCCGTTTTTTATTTCAGAAACTTATCTACGTTATTATTGGTCAAGGCTATACATGTAGCAGAGGTTCATATCATCAGGGAGTAGTAAATGAACGCACCCGAGTGTACACTATAGAATTTGATATCGCAAACAGTCCATGATATTCGCCGTTTAACCTGTTTTGTTATCATTACATTCAGTAAAATTTCGAATAACTGATTTATGCATGTAGGTTTATTAACGCACGACTATAGTAGGAAAAACTGAAATGTCGTTAGTGATGGAAGCTAAAAGTTGTCTTTCATTATATCCGAATCACTTTTTGTTCTGTTGATGACATTTGAAAGCCCCAGGCATCAGCTATTGTTTTAGTCAGCCCTTGTAATTCAATCCATTTTTTTATCCAACAGTATATAGTGAACGTTTCTAAGCACGAATTTGAGCGTGTACAATAAGTTTTTCCTTTTAACCTTGTGCAGTGTATATGGAAAACTTTTAGTATTTTATTGATTTTGTTCAGTTATATAAAGCTCCTTCCTTTTTAGCAATATTATAGTAGTAATTTGTTCTAGTATTTCCATTATATCGCTATTTTTTTCGAAAATTATTTCTCTGGATTTTTTTCAGTACTCGTATAGGTATTAGTTTTAATCATTGGAAAACCTTATATGCAAATTAGAAGCACATCCACGCTTCGATCTAGCTTGCATGAATAAATTGATCTGATAACTGATTTTTTTTCCTTTGTTACTTACTATGCTGTGCATGTACATGTACAATGTATATGTATGCCATCAGGTTTTTTCCGGTCAATTTTAAAGCTCTTATTTTTTTAAGGCATAGACCAAGATCTTTATCTCAACTAAGCTTAGATTTATTAACATTAAAAGTTCAACCTTATTGTAGGTACAATTTTCTTTGTTTGAGTATTTCGCTAACATCTTACGCTACAGCTGTGTGCTTTTTCGTATACGTTATTAAAAAGTCTGTGCGATTTTATATTTCCGTAACACACGTACATTATATAATCTACTGAACTTTTTGTCATCTTCACAGATTGGAGCTCGGTATAGATTCACAATCTGTGGTATTTTCCGAAAAAATTCTTAACGTTTACGTGTAGCTTCACGGAATGTTTATGAGACTCTGGTTATTACCGTTATATATGCGTATTTTAAACACAAGGTGTATGCCAAAGAGCACTCACTACTTGTGTGCCTGTTTTATTATCTGCTTTGTGGCGTTGAGTGGTTTACGTTGACCCATGTGTACAAAATGTATGAAACAAAAAAAAATTAATTTTGTATATTCCTTTTTCGTTTGTTGCGAGTTCGATTCAGAATGTTAATTATTACAACTTTACATTTATAAGATGGTACAGAATATGATGCGGTGGTTAAATTTTTGGTAGTACAAGTGTCGAGCATGTAAAAATGCTCTTGATGCTATACGGCATATTCCTAATCTCCTAGGAAAAAAACGAATTGCATGCTAATACGCTGTCTTGTTATTTAGTATCGCGGTAATTTGTCTCCAAAATGTGCTGAGAAACTAAAAACGACATGCAAATTGATGCTAGAAGAGGAAAGGCAGGCGCTTTTAGCTTAAAAAAGTTTGCTTAATGAACTTAAAATTTCAAGGCTATTGTTGTATTCCCGCACATTACACACGGTCGACACCGTAGAGAATTATGCCTCGTTTTTTAGCGTAGGATATAAAGAAAACTTAAAGCAACCTTATTTTTTTCGTTTGCGATTTTTTCCATAATGCATTAATGAGAAATGTTCTAGCTCCAAGCAATGGTTAACGTATAGAACAAATATTCTTATTAAGCTCAAAACATGTAGGAAAGACAAAAACATGTTTATAACATATAATTTCTCGGTTTATATCGCATATACATGTTTATTAGACCAGAAGAGCTTATTTTATTATTTTTCGTTTTTTTTCTTAAATGTACGCGCGAGCGTAACAATAACATTTCCATGGAATCATAATCAAGAATGAAAATGTTCTATAGTGAAAAGTAAACAATTCCGGATTCTTATTATTGCCATTGCGGGCAATTAATGTATAAATTTCGTAGAATTAGTGCTGTTGTTTACAATTGTAGTTTAATTTTGGATAAATTATTTTAACATAATTATTGAGAAACATTAACCAAAGAATCGCATATGGATAGAATATACTCTATATAGTCATCGAAACATAGGCCTACCGTAGATCAATTGAGATGCCTACTTTCTTGAGAAATTATGTACTCAGATTCCGTTTTGTTTTAAATTTAGTTATTATGGATATTTCATGTAGGCCTAATAATGTGGTTTGTTTCGAAATTATAAAATGATTTAAAGCCAGTGACTCATGACAAATCGGTCATTAGACATGATTATGGTATAAAATTAATGTATCAATCTTTAGACAGTGTTTAATTAAAATAAAGTTAAAAATACGGAGCGGCGATAGGTAAAATAGCTAAGATCAGATATCACCAAACTAATGCTATACAGGCAAAACTGTACATGAACATAAATAGGCACACATTCGTTTTCCATACCTGTACATTTATATGTAGCTTCAATCTGCACATCAGTTTCTATTTGCCAGTTTCTATTCTATATCAATCAACAAACCTTCCTACACATCAGAAATTTCATGTAACTCACCATAACAATTTCACGGTCTTTGTGTTAAAACTTGGCTCTGACAACCGCAAGTAAAAGTTGTGACACGTTTAATGATAGTCCGTAAGTGTAACCTAGTACGCCATTGGTGAAGAGAAGTCGAATGACAAAAGTTGGATGTAATCTTGTGGCCTAAACATTGCAAACGTCAACGAAATTGGGATTTATATCTTCTTCCCTAGTGCCCATTCTTTTGCAATTTTGTTCAATCACTCGCGATGCACGCATCTTGTACGCAATCGTCCTGCCCAATGGCACAAGTTTACTTTCTGACTTCTGAGCCCCATTAACTTGTAAAGGATATAACGTTTTATACCAATGGGGAGTACGTGACCTGTTTTCCCACTGTCGTGCATAGCATATGCCGAATAATGGCCACTTCATAATTTCTTATGTAGGCTGCTATGAGCACCGTTTTGATATTCTCATCCAGCTGTCCCTCTTTGCAACTTCTTTTATCTTCATTCGGCCGTCTGTTCAATTGTCGATTCACTAACTTATTTTGCTAGAGGAACTGCTGGCCGAAATTGTGACCACTGGCATTTAATAAAAAAATAAAGTTGCTTAAAACCATGCGAGTCAGGGTTTGCGGTCCACTTCAGATGCGTAAATTTAGGCGCATTTCGATATTTTCTCCTTTCATGCACTTTGCTCACCCCTTCTCCTCCCCACCCCCAAACGCTTTTCTCTGAGGCACTTGTAGAAACGTATTTTGATTTTGAACGGAAATGTTATCAGAAATATCTGAATAGTTTGCCTCCCGAAAAACAGGGGCTTTTCACAGCCATTCTTGCACAATTTGTCACCTCAGTTTTCCGATTTTTTGAATTTCTCTCCCTTGTAACACTTCGTCACACTTTCAATAACCCTCCTTCCCCGTAGCAGAATTTCTAGAATATGTAGTCTAGCCTATCTAACAAAACACACTGTATAACAAAAATATGATCTCAAACAAATCACGAGAGCCTCAACAAAACAAATGCAACCATAAACACCCAAATGAACTTAACTGGAATGAATGTGTACTGAACAAAACAGATTTTGTAACAACACCGTAACATCATTGCAAAAATTAACCAATTGACTTTCCCAAAAGCATTAAAGTTTGAAGCTCTTTACTGTATAATAATTAGATTACAATTATTAAGGAATACGCAGCCTCAGTGTGACATAACGCAACCTGAAACCCCATCCGCTCTTTGTGACATTTTGTCACAAATGTTGATACTCCCTCCTCTCCTCGTGCGTGACGTTAGTTGTGGACAATGCGTTAAAACGTCCTGTTAAATATCCCTAAGGTAAATTCCCTGAAATACATGCACGTGATTTTTTTGCGCAGTTAGAGTACATGCAGATACTTTCATGCTCAATGGCATCACGTCATTAATTAAAAAAGTATTTACTTTAGATGATGATTTATTATTGTAAGTAACATTCCTAGTTCACGATACACAGTTTGGCTCCTGCCTTAATGCTGCGTAATATTATCTTTTCTAGGTAAGTAAATGCTGACAGATATGCAAATGAAGTATCTCAAACTGGCTGAAGGTTTTGGGTATTTCTGCTCATTAATTATCGCTACGATGAGCTAGTAAATATTCTCGCCAAGCCATCAGTGTTTCTCGTAGAAGAATTACTCTGCAATCATTAAGATATACTGTATAGCGTCCGGAATAATAATGATGTGACAAAAAATTGTACACTTTGCTTCGGTGCGCCACATTATCCCCTGCATTGCTATTAAGAATTCCCTCAGAGGACACCGCTATAGAGAAACTGCTTGTTAATGCCGTTTATTAACGATCATTACTCAGTGTTTATTAATTACCATTACGAGGATTTGTCCCACCCATGCCGATGTTTTTTATTTGTGTATATTCTCAGGCAAGAGATGTGGACATTTTGTTGAAACATTTTCGGAAAAATTTGTCTAGACAGCTTTCTCACTTAGGGCTAATTAAATGATGCATACACTGTATTAATATTAATTAAAATAATAATTTGAAATTTTACTCTGAAGTTTAATTAAAATTTAGTTTCAATTAATATTAGCATTGAAAGGATCGGAAATGTGGAAACCAGAAGTTCTGCGGTAACCATAGAAATAAATTGATTTTGTTGTCGCATTACCTCTAAGTTGGGTGGTCACTAGCTGGCTGTACATTTGGGTCCACTAGCGTTCTAGTTTAGAAGCGGAAACACTTTATAAACTGTACAAATCATAAATGAATAAGCATAATAACATTAATTTGTTTTAATGAGTTTTATGCGGTACGTTTAAATTTTCTACGAGCTATTTTTTTAAGTTGAGCGGATCATAAAATTGATATAATAGTTTTACCTCAAAATGATTGATTGTGCATTTTCTTTCCGAATCCACAACCCTTCCAGTTGTTGACCCATGTTGTAAGCGTCTATTCTAATTTTTGATTGACCTTGTTAATTATAAACGTTTTTCCTCTTCTATTTCTCAGTTTAGAAATTGGCTTTTAGAAAATGTTGATTGTTTTTCATTTACTTTCGCATTCGATTTCCGTTTGATCAAAACCAGCAAAAATCGATGCGCCCGAATTGTCCAACTGAACTGTGCAAGCTGATTAACCCAGAGTTGCACGAAACAAATTAGTTCTCTGATAATTTAAAAACGTCGTCTTCAGAAATGTAAATGCGCGCTGCCTTAGCACGTACTTTTATAATGTGATCAATATTGATTGAAAGTCTTGGAGTGCAAACACGTCCAACTTTGATAACTTTAATGTTTGTTCCTCCACTTTGGGGCAAGGCGAGCACTTGTTTGACAACATTGTAGCGCATTTCTCTTGCACGCCTGCTTAATCATGAACGGGAAATAGAATTTTATATTTGAAAAACGGGAGATAAATTTTATATCAAGCGCATATGGTGAAGCCAAATTTTCCAAACGAAGAGCACTTGTCAGTTTGTGTTCCCTCGGGGGAGCTAAGAGCGAATCTATTCAGCGTTGCAGAATTGCCATTCATGTGTCAGCATATTCCTCAGACGTGTGCAGCTTGTTCGACTACCCAAAGTAAACAAATGACTGATTTAAACTTTGCGTTAGTTGAAAATGAGTTATGCCGAGAGTGCGAATTGGTCTCGTAAATTGAGTATCGGAAAGGTCTCTTCGCGTACAACTTGCTTCCGAGGCTTTCCAAAGTTTCGCCAATAATCCCTGATGCTCAATAAAATAGATTCTATTCATGAATCAGTGAAGCTTTTCCTGTTGCTGAGCGTTGTTAGTGCGCTTCTGCAATTTGAATTTTCAACTGTGAATAATGCTGCGTGGCCACAGAGACCATGAGTGAAAATATATTAGCTTTCATGTGGATGCACGTTTATGCTCTGAGGGTATCGTGGAACATTGGTAAATGCCTCATTTGCACAATCCTAGATCTAGTAAACATTTCTTTGTTTTGCAAGGTACAGGGAGTACCGCTTGCTGTGGAAGTTAAAAAGCAAACTATGTACCCAATGTGTCTTGGGTAATTCTGATGATTAACATGTACCCTTCGTATGCTGGGGTTTTTTAAGGTCTGGCGGAAAATGTGTAAATTAGCTTAATCACTGCTCCAGACTGCCTTCTCGTGAATATTCATGAACTTGATGTTGGTCTTCGTTTACATTTCTACCACCAAACTCTACCCAGCGTCTACATTACATTATGATATTGGGTTTTAAACTTCTTTTATTATTTTATCTTCTTATTGACTGGGGCTATAGGGTGCAACTTACCACCATATGAATCTTGAAGTGGCAATATGATACATGTACTCGTATTTGAAGCTGATATTTAAATTCGATACATTGTGAGCCTATTAAACATGCAGTTAATACATAACGCATTATTCTGATGTCAGATCCATCAGGCAAAAAATGTATTTCACCCTCATCGCATTATAGCCACTGGAATGCAATGAGGGTGAGTGAATTCCAGTCACTGTAATGCGATGAGGGTGAAGTGGGTTTTTAGCCTGACGTCCACGTGACGTCATTTTGACGTGCAGGTCACGTTTTCAGATAGCTGAAACTATCTAATGAATCGGATAAACCGTGTTGTCATTTGTCACTAGTCTCTCCGTATCCCGGTATTGTTCATTACTGAGTACATTTGCTGATAGATGCAAACTGTATCGTTTGATATTGTATTAATCAAGCTCAGTGTTTATTTCAGCAAGAACACGTTTACTTTAAACAGTTACGCTTAAACTATCAGTACCGGTATAGAGAGGTAAAAAACGTCGTAAGCGAGGTTTTTTATGTTGAAAACAAAGTGGAAAAAATTCATTGGGCGCAATGCTTTCATCGCAATGAATAAAAATCGCACTCCGGTTTTACACGTGTACACCTATAATCAAACCTAACGATACTAAATCACTGCATGGCTAGCCTATATTGTGGTGAAAAAGCAGATGCAATGGGTTATCGTTATGTAGGGACTCGTCTCTGGATACATAAAAAAGCTTTTTGGTTAAATAAGGAATTGAAAATGTGCACACACTAGATATTGGCACGTGCATGTCCTTCCTGATTATCAATGGAGCGTGAATTACAGCTATGCATCTTTTGATATTGATGTGTGATGTTGATATAAATTGATAAAAAATACTGTTAGGAGATGGGTGTACTGTAATTATTTGTGCATAAAATACTCTCAAGAGATATTAGTTGTAAATATTTAATAATTGCTTATGTGTTTTACACAATGTCAAAATTGTGTGATTTTGCGTTAACATTAATAATAACATATAGTGCGCAAATCATCCTGGCCACTAATTGAGTTCAGGCATCACGAGGGCATGAGGGTCAGATTTCTGCAGCCCGAAATTGCAGAATATATGATCAGTGGACCATTGGTTGACAGTGTTTTAACACGACTAGCATTTGTCAAACGGATTATGGCATCCAATTTTCACACTTCGGTGCAGCCTAATGAGGATATGGGTAATTTGTTAAATAATATTTTTGTATTGCTTCTGCGAACTGAGCAATGTTAAACTTCTAGAAAGAACGCCAAATTGCTGGTCTGATTAATAGCTCGAAAAATCTTACAATATTACTGTTTGTGATTTGATGATAAAATAACTTTACAATAGGAAGTTCACCTGTATAGTTTTTATTTTGTCTTCTGTGCTCAAATGAGTAAATAAAACATTCACGTAGGTAATTGTACAACATTTTCTGACTGGTGTTTAATGACTTTCCTAACATGTACTGTATTTCTGCAATCGGCGAAAGTATCATGAAGCTGAACTAGTAATGCGAGGTAGCTATGGGTGAATAAAAGTTTATGAAACAGGGCTGATAACGATGACAATATCGACCTTTCTTCATTACATCATATGACGCCATTAGGCCGCATCAATGCACTTGCGAACATAATATGCCCGTTGCCATCATCGTGCAAAGGTCGACCAGGTTCCATTTTAATAGCGACGGCGACACTACTTCGGAAAACGTATATCCAGGTTACTTCCCTGGTGGTCTAACAACGACCCGGACTCGGCTCTAATTAGATTTAATTTGCAATATGCGCTCCTAATACTCCGTCCAAATTGAGGGCTTCACATAACAGTGTTTTTCCATAAATCCCGGTCATATTTTCGGATTACGTTTATTCAATTAATCATCCCTGCAGGATGTAGGATGTGACCGAATAATTCAGTAATGTGGCGCTTTTTTACGTAATCGTCCCATTTGTCTTTAATGAATGCTCGTTTATTTCACCTTAACACTTCGCTAACTTTTGGCATTAGTTTCTTAAGACATTTTCATCTCCGTTTGCAAGTTTTCTACGAAAACCGTTTACTATCTCTTAAATTGACCTCGTATTTTGCTTTTGCACCCTCCGAATTCTCATTAGTGCTATTATGTCTATCCTGATACCATTGACTAAGAATTGTCATGTACTTTTTTCTGTTACTGTCCTTCATTGCATTTATTTATATACATTTTGATCTTAACATTTATTAAATTCTGCACTTATTCGATCCACGACTGACACACATCTGCATGGATTTAACAGTCGCATTTCCCCCCAATAACTTCCTTCGTATTTCATTCCTTACTATTATTTAAACCCATGCAAAAATGCAAAAGTACCTTGCAATTTAAAAAAAATATATATGTTTCTTAAATCCTGACTTCACTTCCATTGATTAATTTGCTTGGAATTACTAAGCCTGACCAAAAACGATGCCTACCATGCAAAAAAAAAAATACTCCCACATTGTTGCTTCAAATACTTATTATAATTGTAAAATTTATATTCCTCCGTGTGGGCTGTCCGCTAGGTAAAGCTTGCGCTGTTTTCTAATAATTTCAAACTATCCCCTTCATTCATAAAACATTAAATAAACTTGAGCTAGGTAAAGCTTGCGCTGTTTTCTAATAATTTCAAACTATCCCCTTCATTCATAAAACATTAAATATACTTGAGAAAAATTTAAAACTGAAATCCAAATATACAATATACTTAAACCTTATTTAAACTAATACAAACTGTTGAATTGTTGTTGAAATCGCCATCATGTCGTAATTGATATTTGGATATATTTGCTGAACGAAATCTTGATTCATGTTGCCCATACGCACTTACCTGTCCAGTTTTTACCCAAGCTAGCCTATTCCTCTTCTCGATAGGGAGGTTGTCACCACTTGCTGTTGGGGCATTGCGATGTCGCCCCCCATTAATTGTGGATAGATCGACGAACCGTATAATAAGTATGCAAATTGGGTCTCGCAAAAACTTCGCTCCCATATTCATTGCATGCATGATATAGCATTTGGCATGCATAAGAGAAAACATTACGGCGTGGGCCTGCTGCGAGCGATATTACAGAACCTTCAAGTTCGCACAATTTATGGCAACCTCGTGTTGTTTGCATGCTTGCTGCAGTGCATGAGTGCCCTTTCCACTTCTTTTCCATACCAAATTCACTTTGGTGACTTATAAGATCACAGAAGGTATATCCTTGTTTTTTTCCTTCTCCCCTGTATGTGGCAACGTTCCGCATTTCCACACAAGCCATTATTTGGGGTAAAGCTTGAGAGGCATTAGCCTGTATCTTCAAAATGGTCACCTAAGCCTGAAACACATTTATTCTGTGACGCATGTGCTCGTGCAAAAATGCAATTCAAATGCAAATGGCCGCGCACTTACAGCTTAGTGTGTGCGATATATAGCCTGCGTATTCACATTAATGATTGGCTAAGATTAATGCGTTTTACTCTTGATGTATATTCGTTCTGCCCTTGCCGTGTCATGTTATGCGAATTTATAGGAACGGCCGGCAATTTTGCAAAATCCAGACCACCAACGACGCGTCGCAAAGAAACTCTTGTGCACTTTGGTCTTTACATATGCAAAGGGTTTTCTCTAAACATTGATTTTATCAAATTATGTAGCCCTTAGGGCCGTTTTAACCCACTCGCTTTTGTATTGGTACCCGATTCTGCTAACGCGTCGTCTCTATAAGAAAATATAAAAGAATTAGATCGTTGAGCAACTAATACACATAGAATCTTATTATTTTTATAGTTTGCATCCAACTAAGTTGAGACCTCTCCCTACGCAAGAATGACTTTCTGTATTACAGTTTTCTTAATTTTTCGACTTATTGAAATCTCATGTTTGAAAGTAATCCTCTCATGAGGATTCTTTATAAATGTTTTCATTTTTATATAAAATCCATTGACACGCTTAAGATTTATGCCGTGCTCGTTCATAATGCCACTTTCTTTATTCATTTTTTTCTTCTGCGAGATAAAACTTAATCCAATTGATGCGTTCAGAGATTTCATTCCTCACATGATTACTGAAGTTTCCATCGCTGATATGAATCAAATCTCTAACGTGGGTTAGTCTAAAAACTTAAGAAGTCTTTGGGAGCATGATCTTGCCAAAAATGATAAATTTGAAGAAATTATAGAATGCCACATTTTGGTGCGAAGGAAAAATCCCTCGACTTCATCGGTGCTCCAGAACCATTTTGTTTTCCAGTGTGATTAATGCATCCCCTCTGTTTTGTAAATGTGGTGTGTTATCTGAGGAAGCATAACCCATTATCGACTAAGTAAAGGTACGTGTCCAATTAATTGAATACCATTTGTCAGTCGAAATCCGTTTCAAAGCCAGTCCTCGCTCCAAATCCTACGTATAAATTTATGTAAAAGCATCCATCTTGTCAATCCATTTGCATACAGGCATTGAACCGATAGAGCAGGCCTACTTGCACTACAAATAACCTGCTACCAGTTTCAGAGGAAATAAGAATTCTTTGCGTTAATCTGAAACTGTGCTCGTTATTCAATTGATTTTAATCGTTGAAATGAATGTGCATGTCTAGTAAAGCTGCGGCATTTGCGAATATGAAAGCGGACTTGGAAATAGGCGAAATGTTTTATACTTCCATTCAGATATTTGAAGGGCTCTCTTTTCGAAACGTATATTCTAAATTGGTCCTTTTTAAAAGTAAAATCTTTTTTCAAACGCTTTATGCATTTTGTATAAATTTGAATGGTCTTTTATTCCGAAATATGGGTTGTGGAAAGGCTTCCTTGTATGCCGAATCTTTCGAAGGCTTGATATCTGATGAATAACACATTGTGAAAGAATTTTCCAGTATCACTTTCAATTCGTTTCTAAAACGTGAACGGAATTATGGAAAAGATGAGCGAGCTGAATATCCGGATGGTCGAAAATTTTCATTACACCAGCACCCTTCTAGTACCGTTGCTCTTACATGCACATCTATCTATACGTATGTATGTGCCATGCAGTTACCTGGAGTAGGGCTGGGGGATCGAGTAAACCTTACTTTCGCACGTGACGATCAACTTCGGTGATTATTTTATTTCATTGTCGAATTTCCAAGCATCCTATCGAAGATACTGCACAAACCAATTGGCATTTTAACGCTGAATGCTGAAATAAGCAAAATAAAGACATATTTGCTGATTATACATACGTATTGTGATATCGATTCCAGCTGCTATTAATTGTTTTAATACTAAAATATTACGTTTGTTGATGTAAAGTTGGACTAAATTGCCATATTGTAACAAAGTATTATGTCTAAATATTGAGACGAATATCAGTTTGTTATAATACATAATATTAACATGTTTATATAATTTAATGAAAAGGTGAAGTAATGGATAACAATGCAACTTTAAAACAATTTCTGTGATAACGATGCGTAGTATGGTATATAAAGCAGCCATTAAATATACATCCTACACATAGATGTAAATCAAACTCACGTATATTTGTAAAAATAAAATTAAAAACATGAACAACCAAATTAATTGGACATATCTGTCCACAATAATTTTGGCAACATATTTGTCTCAAGTCAGCCGCTTCTAAACTACAATGACGAGCGTTGGCTTTGTATTCCAATCTCATTGTTTACTTGCCACAACGAATATTGTGCTATCAAATAACTATATTTGATGACATACGAACGAAATGGATTGGATAAATTCCCCCAAACGCAAGAAATACCGGCAACGTTTGTATTTTTTGGATGCAACTATATGTAGCGCTTCTTATCTAGATTTAATTTACGTGAACATTACCTAACCCAATTCCAAGCATAATTACTGTATATGTTCGTAAGGAATTGTATTTTTTACTGTCAAAAAACTGTCTTGCATTATAATAGCTTCTCTGCAGGGATCCTGGAAGTTTTTCTCTCTGTTTAATACTGTCCTTTGTTTCAGAAATTCCTGCTATGAAAACCTCGTATGGAAAGCATAGACCTCCAAGTGCTTTTAATGCGCATCAAAAATGAGAAAAAGTGTTTTTGGGGAAGCCGAAGCTATTGTCATTTGCATCTGGCAAACCTGAGATTCCAACCTAGAATGTTTTTATTTATACATTGCTCGGGGTTTCTGCATACACAGTAAAAAATGTAATTTATCGCTGCTACGCTTTGCCATTTTTTAATGTATAAACGAGCCCCGAGTCATTAATTAGGCAACAGCAGTCAAAAAATAAATTAAAATTGGATCCTGCATTGGGAGTGGCCATGCGGGTGCGTTAGCTAAGCTTGGTTGACATTTGATTTCGCTTACGTTTACATCGTTGTCATGGCAGAAGGGGACATGGAATTTCTGTTTTAAATTAATTCCTGGATGTCAGGAAGTATAAATGTGCATTATCTAATGCTTACTGGATGTCTTAATATCATGTATGCCTCAACGTGCATTAAAAAATGCATGTACCTTCATTTGCTAATTCAAATATCAATCATAAGGAATATTATTTCTTTAAAAAAGCTTTGTCATTAAATAAATCTTACTGAGCCCATTTTTCGCTATATCTTAGTCAGAACTCATATAGTGATTGTCGTATTGGTGAGATTTCTGTTCCGATTACAAAGAAGTTAGAGCTTTTAAAATAATCGGCAAATCACTTTACCATAGGATAATCCTGGTGTGATTACTTCAAATTGTTACATGATTTACTTTACTAGCGATTAGCCATGTAATGTAAGCTATTTGTGTAATTGGTCCCTGTCATAATGCTGTTTAGTCTTGTTATACCGTGTTATCTGGAAAGCAATGTTGCTTTAATGTAACTAGCCTGTTGATGCCCATTATGCAACAAAATTACTCGGAAATTTTTGCGTGTACGTGTAGAATGTGTTATCCACTAGGCTCTCAGCATATTTATATAAATCCTAAATGCAACGCTTATTTATAAAAAAATAATACATTTAAAAAAGGAACGAGATCTCCGTAAACGGTTGTTCTCTGAAATGCGACCTTTGGAAGGCGGTTGCATAACGTTTTTTCCCCAAATGTATTATTTTATATAAATAAACGGGATTGTTACACATCATGAACAAATAACATAGACCCTAGCGGACGACCAATTCTATACGAGTAAAAATGTATCCAACAATTATAACAAGTATATCAGGCAGAAAAGTGGAAGTAATTTTTTTAATGGTGGGCATCCTTTTTTCTCATTCTTAAGATTCGGAGCTTCCGTGTTGGTTTTCCCTTTGTTCGTGGTAAAACCACGCCCCTTGGCTTGTCTTTTGAAGTGTACAGCGCCATGTTTTCTTCTCCTTTGTTGCCATCATTCACTTTCTAAATTAATTGTCTATCTGGTTTACAAGTGTCGTAAAAGACATGCTCAATGAAGTGAGGGAATGCAATGGGAGTGTGTAACTATATTATGACAGCATAAAAGTGGACTTCTCTGGTCAGTCGTAAACTCAATTGACGGGAGGGAGAGTGTACCAGGAAGAGTCTGTTGCCATAAAGGCAAAGGGGGACCTAATATTTTCCAATCACTTTCTTAAATTAAACTGCCCAAGTTGATTATATGCTATTTGGACGCTTGGAAAGGACGTGATTGTCGTGAAACGCTCTACGCAGTTTTAAATAAACGAGTCTGTCGCCATTCCGGTTGACATTTCTGGGACGCATGTTTCCCAGAAGAGAGAAATAACATTTTTAGAATCCGATTTTGGCCAATATTGTTATTGGCTAGTACGATTTCATGATTATATAATTTCAAAAACTTGCATGGCGTTTCCTCAAATACATGTATGATTGCGTAAGCTAAGAAACCATGGGAAACCTTTTTTATAGTGAAGAACAATTTTTTTCTAAGATCCATTTGGCTTTGTATGTTCATGTAAGATGATTAATAAAATATCCTAGGGATTTAAAATTAGTTTTTTATATTATCCAGGAAGCAGCCATGACTACCAAAACTATTTTTACAGATATTTTTATTGCGAATTCAAGTCCGGTGCACCTGTTTGCAATGTGTGCATGTTTTATCGTAGGAGTCATTTGAATGCAACGTCTCAATATAATATCCTGATCTAGAGGCTTTTTTCTTGCAAGTTTTATAAAATTTAGGAAACCGTCTTGGCATGCCTGAAAGAGGAAAGTAGTCTTCCAATTATGGTTTCGCCAATAGAAAATTAAAGGACTTTCTCTAATAAAGTGCCAGGCGATTTTCATAGTCGTCGTCAACAGAGCACCAAATTCAGACACTAATGATGCTGTGGAGCAACGGGGAATTTGTTGATGTTTAGCTGTAAGCACTATTCAGCACCATGAACGTCTTAACATTTCGCCAGTTAATGGTGACTAAGGGCGCAGTTCTTGGCTCGCCACCCTTACCTTTATAGTCGTTGGCCCCCATAAAAATAATGGCGCTGTTGCCATTGAATGTTTGCAATTTCTTGAGCCAAAGATAGTTAATGCTTTATTCTGTGCTGAGAAGAATGCGACCGCGCCAAGCTTTTCGAAGGATTTCGAGGAATTTTTGTTTTGATCACAAGTTCAATATTTCTTCGGCGAGCAAATAGCCATTTTTATCATAAGATAGTCTGCACTTCCAAGCTCCTGTCGTGAACTAGGATCCACCATGAACCTTTGACTGACAAGGATAAACCAGCGAGTATATTGCAAATAACTTGAATTTTTTGAGAATATGTGCGCAGTTATGCACATTCATTTTAAAGGAGGTCTCCTATAAAATCTCGAAGACTTGTACTTCCATATAGTTTCCGATTTATTCTTTTCCGTACCTTAAAAGCATGTAATGGCAAATGGTTACATTTTACCAATTTTGTTTGACTATGACATTAAAAACCTTATGTTTAACATACAACGCATACATGTACATTGAAACCTGTTTATTTTCGTTCAGTTTCATTATTGTTGCCTTAATTGAAGATTAATCTTTTTTTAATACACAAGAATTGTGCATATGCATTATAAGAACTTACCGCATGTTGCTTTTTTTTCAATTAGAATCCTTCTGAATGCAAGGCAGAAAGAAAAATGAAATGTCCTATACGATTAACGAAACGATCACAAAGACGACTGTTTCATTTCTTTTTCATATTTTGCATTCATTTATTGCATGTCTTGACAAGGTCGATTCGGTACAAACTGGTTTCTCGACTAACTTGAAAATTAAACTTTCAATTGGAAAAAAATGTTTCTCTATGCTACATCGCGTATTTTCTATACATCAGTGAGCAAACTTGAGCTATGCTCACTAGTATGAAGTGAAAACAAACTGATGAATTCTGGCTTCGAGCAAATGTTATTTAGCCTTTGTCTATTTAGATTTTCAACCATCATCCATTGTTTGTTTGTGAAGGTATATCTAGTATTGAGCTTATATGAATAGTCTTATCAATAGCCCCGAGTCGTTTTGGATATATCTACCAACTCATGTCTGTTGTTTTAGAAATGATTATCATATGAGTAGTCTTCAGAATTCAATAATGACAGGCAATATAAACCATTCCGAATTATGTAAACAACAGCTGCATATGTTGTATTTCCCATATTGCAGGTATCATCTTGTTCGCCCACTTTGAGCTCGTTCCCTACCAATTTAACAGTGTAAACAATGTATGTTTTCATTTCTATTTATTTTGTCTTTTAAGCCAGACTCGATTTCATGTTATTGTATCAATAAAAACCATGCAGTGATAGTAGGAGGGGTGTGGTATTTGTTTCGTAAAGATTAATTAAACTTGTTCTGCAAATGTTTACACAGTGCGTTTTCTGTTACAATTGTTACTGCATGCTTATTATGCGTGTATATAAACATTATATACCACCTGTAAAGATATAAAAGCGTTTTACTAGATGAAAGTTTCCTTTAACGTGAGTAGTGCGCAGTATCCAAAGTTAAAAGAACACTTACAAATGCAAAGGATATAGAGTAAAATGTGCAATTTTAAGGCCAAAAAGACCGTAGAGGATTATATATAGGATATTTTATTACAAGTAAAAATTAGCCTATTGGTTTTGTTTTTAAGTTTGCATTCAGTGTAACGATAAGTCATACAAACGTCTTTTAATACATAATTTTACTCATATGGCAACCCTAAGTTATTGCATTAAATTTCATCTGACCTAAACGTTGATTTAGTTATTTCGAATGTTTCTCTTTTACATATTTAGTACTTCATATCCTAAGCCTGATGATCCAATCGTGTTAAAAAACAACAACGTTATGTTCCTTAGATTAATGGTATATCAGGTTCAAGGTTCACTTAATTCGTAATATTGCAGAATAAGAGCGATGCGATTCTATAACATAAATTCTCCGCTTTATTATCCCCATGATGTCAAAAAGTTCTAGGTAACCTGTAAGCACTATCTGCTTGACTATTGCCTCATTTCGATTCTTATGCGATTCCTTTTACGATAACATCCATCATATAAAGAGCGACGGAGGTTTGCTTTTATCTCTGTAACTACACACTCGTGCCGTGAAGATATACGTTGATAGGCATCACTGGCCATTAATTGCGTTGCGGGATATTTAGTATTGTTTTGATTTCGAAGCGAATTTCGCGTACGAATCGACATGTAAGTTACAACTACAGTACGGCGTGTTGTTGTTCAGCTCAGGTTTGTTATCTGCTGAAACGCTAGTTTTCAAATACTGTTTTGTTCTTAACGCCAAGCTTGGTTTAATACATCGTGTTATTATGATACCACCTGTAGTTACTTGTTGCTGCAATAATGTCTGTCGAAGTCATGCTTGGGAAATTGTTTTCGTTCGCAATTTTAGTCGATGTGCTTTATACATTTTCAACCTACTTGCCAAGATTAGCGGTGGCTCTGTAACATCCCTTACTGCTAAGTTATTTGATGTCGTTACGCCTTCCTAGATTGCATCTCGCATCTTCAACAGCGTTTCATTTTAAATTGAAATCGAGTAGATGAAAGAAAATGAGCCTAGTTTAAAAGTTTGAAATGAAATTCAAGATGTATCTTTCACGAAAGATTACTCCTAAGACTATGTATATCAAATAATGCACTTGTTCTCTACGGAGAGTACATATTTTTCCGATTTTCATTACGTCTAAATAGATGAATAACTCTTGCAAATGTAGTTCATTTAATTTATACGCCATGTAGCCTACCTTCATTGAACGTTTTAAAATTAACGAGATAATATACAAAGATTATTTAGGATTTATGACTTTGGTATAATCATTGAGCAGTTTAGGAATTTTCTAAGAAAGGTATTTTGTGAAAGAATTTAGTTCCATATGTACAAGTAGGCAACTGTATATATCCTCGTAAAAATCCGATAATTTTTTCAGTCGCGGTTCTTTAAGTCATTAATTTTGTGTTTTCGAATTCTCTAGACACGGAGAATTGTTTTCATATTTGCATGCATAAAAATCCACCAATTTCTGTATTATGTAACTTGTAAAAATTACGACAACTTTATTCCTCCGTGAAATACACATCATTCACTCACTTAACACAATTTTTATCCTAAAATATTTGCGAAAAAAAATGTCCGTTAAATGTTCGTTTTTTCATGTACATACTATACAGTATGCAGTAATTATGCAGTATAATTTATTGATTTTAGAAAAAAATTATATGAATGTTGTTGGAACAGATATTGCCCATTGTTATGCTCACTGGTATAATTTCCCGTTCAAATTTAAGAAATTCGTATACACTAGCACGAAGGTAATTCAAGCTATTTTAATCATTTTACATAGCAATTTGGTTTTTCAAGGTCACAAATGCAACGACCCTAAAATAGCTCGAAAGTATTTTCTGCGACAATCTTTTCACTTTGCCATAATCATCTTCGTAAAATTGTCATCTTGATTTTTGGCTAGTAATAGCGTTCACGTAATTCCAGGTAGGGTAAATTCTTATTCTGTACTTTTCAGACTGGTGCTTTAAAAATATCGATTTTGATATGAAAGTAATTTCAAATGCATTTTCTCAAACACCTGTCCAGTGTATGTGTAGTTAGGCAATCACCGATTGCATTGCTGACATGAGGGAATGCCCTTATCTTGCACGGATCCTAAAATTAAATACATGTACATACATGTATAATAATTGATAAACGTTTTTTGTTATTTAGTTTTGTATAACTTGAACAGACTGGTTTTTTTGGGGCGCCTTGTATCTCAAATTGCACGCTTGTAGGCTACATGTATTATGTGTCTGCGGTGACGCTGACCCAAAATATACTGCATTTTAAAGAGCACATTTTCCTGGTAGCCAATTTCACGCAAGAAGGGTTTGGATCAAATCTGCCACCCTCTGCATGGGTTGACACAAATTCCCTAATAAACAAAAGTTCTGTACCAGCGGATATAAGCAAGGGTATTTTGGGCGGCTGAGGGTCCTTTCCTTGTCTGCATTTAAAATTCCATTTTGTGGACAGTATCGTGGAAAATGATGCAACGTCGTTTTCAGAATTTGAATGTGGCGCAAACTAAGTGCGTTTTCCTTATACCGTAAGCAACGTTGCTTTCACACAAATATGCCAAGAGAAAGATGCTTTTGCCGCCTTGAATAATAAATTTTGTCGTTTTTGGACAGATGGGAATAGCTACGGGCGTGCAGCTCCTCCTTCGGTTCAACCTGAATGCTAATTTTATATGATAAAATAATGTTGGATTTTTTTGGACTTACAATGCTGAATTTGCAATGGTCTTTTGGGACGTTCTTGTGTGCTGTGGCTGCCATTTTAAAGTTCGAGCTTCGCATATGCGGAATTGAATTTTCAAAATCGCAATCGATCGCGTTGGCGTCCAGTGAAGGCATTCACATAGATGACTGAATTTCATCTCATAAAATGCTTCTAAGTTCAGAAAAACAACTATTTTCCTTCACCTACGGTATGGAAACGATTTATTTGTTTGGCATTGCCAGAATAACGATTGGGCATTCCTCGATGATATCGTCTTTTACTATTATTTTTTACATCGATTTATATGACTACATCAAGAGATGTTCATGCAAAAATCGATGTCTAGTTAAACAACAGTATATGTATACAAATAAATATGATTTAAAAAAAATAATCATGGTTGAGTTTATCAAAAGTTTAGCCCTGTTGCTGAAATACAAGTAATTAAGAACACTTCATTAAAACAATACTTAACATGTTCGTTTACATATTTTCTCTGCTTATTAATGGAGCACTTTCTCTTCTTGTTTTTTCGTTCATGTTTAAACCTTAGTCACATTGCTCCATGTATTTGTTAACATAAATACACGTATAACTGAATTATTTTATATTTACTTTCTTGATTAACTTAAAAAGATAATGAAGAAATAACTAAATCGTATTCGAAACGTTAATGACTTGCTTTTCCTTTGCTTGACATTTCTTTCATTGAAGCGTTATTTACGCCAAGGGTTGTGTTCAAAATGTATGTCATGTAGACATAAGGCTTAGGTGGCCTTAAATGATGGCAACAAGTAGCACAGATGCTTTTTATCAGTTTCTAAAATAGCGTTTTTTGGAACGTGCGCGGGTTTTATTAGCTTTTTTATATACTTTCTTTACCAAGCAAAATTCCTATAAATTAATGGAACTAGTTTTTGTAGCTTATCTAATTTATAGAATTTCTTGGGAAATTCGAATGCCAGTGAAGATGGTGGTTATCTCAGATCAGAAATATGATGCCCTTATCCATGGGGAGCTGTGCAGTTTTTTACGCTAGGCATTATCAGCAGCAACCTGATGTTTCCATTAGATACCGCTGCGTTGTTTTCTCCTCCCTATTGTTGACAAACGGTTCCTTCCACAATCGATTTCCTTTTGACTGAAGAACGTGTTAATTAAAGCATTCAACGTTCTGTTTATTGACAATACGTTAATCACATTGCACTTATGTGCATTATGTTCTAGTAATTCTTTCGCGAATATTTAAAACAGTTGCCGTCGATGACAGCTTTCCCAATTGCAACGGAAATCTGCGAGGAGGGAACAACATGCACCAATCCGTGTTCTAATTACCCCGTCGATAATTTTTTAAAAAAACATTCTGCATGTGTGGCTTTTTGTACTACTTGTGCAGTATATATTAAGGACATAAATTAACGCACTTCAGGCAGCGTTAGATCAGTCATAATTGAATTTTGATGCGCACGCATTGCAATAAACTCTTGTCTCTTAAAAGTATGTTTCATTCAGGATGCAATGTCAGGAGCGACTGATACAAAACACGGATGCAGTTTATGATTTGATCTAAATAAAAACGAGCCAACTGATGCCACAATTTTAAATTCAGATTTAAACAAATGCATGAGTCATTCATTTAAGGTTTTTTATGTTGTGATTTTGATAAAATGAAAAAAGCGAGCAAGCTTGAAGATTTACTTTGTCAGATCAGTTAGGTCATGAAAATCAGCAAATTCGCAAATCATTCAGAGTATGTTAAAATACTACGGTTTTCACTGTTTGATCCAGTATGTCAGCATCGTAGACGTTTTCAACGTGCATTTTCGTATTGGCCTTAAAAGTTGATTGTACATACGAGATAGATTTGACAGCTGCCATGCCCTATTTGAATGCAGTTCTGACATGGACGTGTTCCGTGCTCGGTAGAGTGGGGTCTAATTATTTAGACTAGAAATGCGTGCCAAAAAGAGTTGAATTCATTATACTGCAAAAAGATACAAGAAACATTTTCAAGAACGTCCGTAGCTGTGAAACCTCTGTGGAAAGGCAATTTAAAGGATAATTCATGTGAAAACTTTAAAATAATGCGGCTTGCAATGGGGTCGGTGTTAAAGATACGCTCCCAATTGTTAAGTTAACTTAATTAAGGTAATCTTGAATAGCAAAACTGGATTGTTTATGAATTTACATGTATCTGCGATCATCTTCAATTTGTTATAATTACGATGGTTTGATATTATACCGGTATAGATGTCGGGAACCAACTATTTATGTCCGGATGTTCGTGGCTACATCCGGAAGACCATCATTAATCGACAGTTAATCTCCTTCACAGTCCAATTTATTTTTGTGAACCAATATGTTGGCCAGCATTCCGTTTTATAACTGCCATGATAACATGAAAAAACAAAACACTAGTCTGATCTTTGATATCTGTGCCCAAAACGTTCTCATCTGTATTTGTTAAATGAAAAATATTCGTGACGAATCCATGTACATGTACTGTATTTACTTGCGTATATTGCATGTTAACGCGGCTATTGATTCATCTTAAGTAACGCTTTATTTGACTGCCTTAAGATTTGCCACCTGCTTTGTTGAAGCTATGCTGTTAGTCACTCTTGCAGTCTGAAAAGTTTGAAAAATGATGTTATATAATTCCGACACTTGAAATGTGTTAGTGCCTCTCTTGGAATTACTGACTATGGAAAGGAACATGAATGCCGCATCTTTAAAGGAAAGGAGAAAAATGCAGCGAAGTGAATTGCCAAAAAAAGCTGTGCGCAATTTTCTTTTCAAGCTGCGAAATACAGCCTTCCGAAAGTCAAAAACAACATGAAAAGCCATTCATTCTGTCCAACATGACTTCATCAATGTTCGATATTTCCTCGCTCTTTTCTGCTGAAATGACTCTGGGATAGACCGTTATCTCATGCATACATTTTCATTGCATGAATCCATCAGACAAAAGTTTTACAATTTCTGTTGGAAGATCATTTTTAAGCCCATCATACATCTTCATGCGCTGCACTCGAATGTGCTCATTTATAATTTATAGCTCTTAAGAATCCCTATTGATTTATTGCTCTGTTCACATAAACAATCGTGTATTTATAGGCCTGCTCCTTCTTGGTCTATATATTGACTGTAATTAATCCTCCTTGCTTTGGAAACGAACCTAATGCTTGGATTCGCTAATACTAACCAGCACAGTACTACACCAGACGCCTCAAATAGACATTTATTAAATAAGAAATGCGAATGCCTATATATTATTCCTGTGTTAGGCGCCAGTAAGAATGTTGCATTATTAGAGCATTCATGTAATATGTAAGCATGCCCACTTCTTCGTATTTAATTTTGTTAAGTCTTGTTCGAGGGTTTGTAATCCAAAGACCAACATTCAAGAAATACACGTATATTTGCGAAATCGTGCATATCTTAATTTTACCATAATTAAGTTACGTGAATTTTCTAGTCTTAAATGAGACATGTATGCATAGCATCGGTTAATGCTTTTTCAAACGTTCAATGTTCGTGCGTGTTTGTATAACTTTAATGGCTGGATAACGTAGTTCAGAAAGCGCAAAACAAACTTTGAAAAAAATGGCATTAATGGATGCATCGAATCTTATTTTATTTTTAATAAGACATGTAGTTGACTGCAACAGTTGGGTGATTCACGTGTGACGTGAATTTTCTGTCCATTTATCGTCCGAATTAATTTGACGTCGTAAGACATGACGTTAACACTAAATATAAATAACGTATTTTATGGAGCATTTGATGTTGCTGTAATTTCATTTTTTCCTGGCCATGGCATGGCGATGAGCTAATGGAAAATCTAGCATTTAAAAACGTCCAACTGGATAATATGTTATCTCGAATGTAATATTTTCCTACATTGCAGAGTGCAACCATTACAGGGTTGTGTGAACGAAAGCGGATTACAAATGAGCATGGAGCAAAACATTTCTATTTAACCTAATTGTTCTGGAGTTACGGTAGTGCTCAGTTGGCAAATGCACTTTACCAATCAAAAATTCATTGTATGGAACCCAAAACGACATGAGAGAAAGGACGCCTCCGCCATCTCGCGGGTAATAGCTTGAGTCACTTGGCCATTGTCCATATTTTTTATTTTTTTTGAAGGCGGTTGGGACGAGTCCACGAAGGACGTTAATCGAAAGTCGACTGGTAAAAAAAGAACAAATGCCAGCTCTCACGCATCGCCCTGTTGCATTACCAAAGGTAAATAGGTTAGGAGTTTAATCCGTGTTTCCTTTTGTAGGAACGAGTGCGCAGCTTTTAATGACGGCCTGAGCTTTTGTGTTTGAATAAGTGCATTGCTCTGTGATGTTTAGTAAGTTTAGGAAGAGGGGGCGGATGCTGGATCCGGGCTCGAGGGAGCGGCGGGCTAGGAGGGGGACATCCCTAAGATTACTAGGTTGCCACGCATCATTGAGCATTGATGGGTTTCCGTGGTGAGCGCTGTTGCCATGGCAGCTGTAGCGTCGCAGCAGGTATTTGCACTTGGAGGAATATGTCATCGTTCGTTAATGGTGTAACTATGACAACCTCTGGCAGATCGGACAATATGGATATGCGGGGATTGGCGGCTTTGGGTTCCATGGAAAAGATAAAAGGGATTGCGGGGGAAATTGAAATGTTGAAAATTATCTAGTTAGACAACCTGTCGAGCGCTTGTTTCTCCTCCTGCTTCGTGGAGAAAAAACAAGGAGGGGTGAAGAGGGTGGGAGGGGCGGTCCAAGGCGCAAAAACCCAGTGTTCTGTTGCTCTGGGGCCCTCGAGTGTCTCGAGAATACTCCGTAGTTAGCGAGGTTTGCGGGTCCGCAATTAGAGCTGCTTCCCCTTCTGAGTACATCAAAGAATGCCCAATCGCAAAGCTCCTTACC
>JAQIXS010000762.1:0-39052 GCA_034700785.1 Rossiulus vilnensis | reverse complement strand
AGTTACTTATGCATAAACATGATTTGGGATACATATGACACAGCGAGACTGCGAAAGAGGCTCGGCAAGAGTAGGTAAAAAACAGGATCCTCCTCCAGAAACCTCAAGCAGGTTGAACGTGGATCTGGCGAAAAATTCATAGGCAGCAGCGTCCTTTACAAATGAATGATTCACGACTATAAATGATCATTGACCCACAAAGGATCGCTCACAAGCCGCACAATGAAGTGCGCTTCTCATTGACCTCGGTTTGACCCGTCGTTTATTTCCAAAGGCTCAAAGCGAATCCCATACGAAATTAAAAGATTTTTGTCCAGGGAATCAAATGACATCATAAAGTGATGCTGATATGAATCTTGCAGAGCCAAAACACATAAAACAGAAACAAAATTATATTAGGTATTAACATTATTAAATTGGGATAATTTGAAAGAAATTTAACAATTCAATTTGAAATTATACGTTGGTAATTAAGCATCAATAAGTACGCTTCCCGAGTACAAAGGTTTAATATAGCCATATATGGGATATAAATCTATATGCCATAACTGAGCAGGTATGAGTAATGTATAAGATGAAATGTATAAGTCCTTATATGGTTATATATTGACATCACCAAACATGGCAACTTTAGATAAAATCACATACATAAACAAAATCATATACTTAGCCACACACAGAAAATGTGTTGCATGACTTTTTATTAGATAAAGCAATATATGGCTGCATACTTAACCATATACAGGAAATTTTAAAGATAATCTTATTACTACACATAAGCTTCCCTTAAACAAGTATAATACATATCAATATAAATACAATTTTAACTTTTCATATAAATTACATGCACTCACTATGTTATAACTTCCAGATATGGACATATATAGCTATGTATGGCCATATATGTAGATGTGGATCATATGTAAGAATGTGAAAACATTTGGACAAATGTAGGGACATGGGCACATAATTCAATTTGTGGCCAATTTTCGATCGAATACAATCATAATGTATATGAAATAGAGAGTAGACTAAACCATATGGAACTATACATATATGGTCCATGTTTACATTTTGCACCTGCGTTAAATTAAATTAAATCAAATTATTAATGTGTGTAAAATGCCAGCAACATTATAATACAACGCCATAATGTTAGACTTGGTTAATATAGATTAGAGGGCATAAAAAGTTGTTGAACATCCATATTAAAAATAATCAGTAATGATCATACTTTTTAACCAAGTTTGATCGTTTAATGAAACCGTATACCTTTGAAAGTAGTAACTCTCGCTTTAACAATTAAGTGAAATAAGATAACGCATACTTTACAAGGGCTTAAAGGGAGTAGAGAGACCCTAGTTTAGGAAGGCTACAAATGACATTGACACACGAAATATAATGAATTCTTTGACTAGACAACACATAACCAGTCTTTACGTTTTAAATTGAATTGGCTCGAAAACAAGCCTTTGCTACAGTTTAATCAATTTCCTTTAAAAATTAAAACTTTCCCAACATCTCCCAATAAAACACTGTTGAAAATATTAACAATTGCGTAAAATACAACGAGAACAACGGGTTTCCAACAGCAATTTATAAGCTTTTTTTAAACATGAATGGGTTGGGGTGAATCGATCATCTTATTTACCAGCTGCATTTCTTTAGCCCTGAGGTTTTTGTAGTCAAAACCACTTAAAATAGACGAAGAAAGGGCTATGGCAAGTCTTGTCGTGCATAAAAACCTCCCCAAATGTTGCGTTTTCGGTAGACAGTCTTTTGTCAAAGAAAATGCCCTAAAAAAACTGAAGGCAAGTTTTGATGAAAAGTGACTGAACCTTACATCCAATGACAAGTTTATACGAATTCATTTCATAGCGTATGTTGTGTTTGAAATTCTTAGGACAAAAGAGGTTCATAAATAAATTAAAATTTGGAAATGTATCTGATATCAATGGGTTAGAAAGCGGTTGGCAGTAAAAAGAATAATAACGTCTGCATCGAATTTGTAAAACAGCAAATGACAAAGAAAATAGCTATAATTCAGACGTGATTAGTAGTGTTGTCTGAAGAACATTGCTGGCACCACCTGTTTAGGCTAGTTGTTGTTGTAGGTGGAAATACTACTAAAGCTGTTGCCGATTCCCCCTGAATGTTGGCAATCATTGCTATCAGCAGAGTATGTTGAGAAACTGCCAAACTGATCACCATTCCAGAAAAAACATAAGGACAGTTCTGTACTTTGTACTTGATTTTTAAAGCAACATTTTATTTCATTTAAAGCAATTAGAGTATGTTTTACTAAATAAAACTATTTAAAGCCAGGTGATCGATAACTACATGTACGTGTACATAATACGGTGTGGTGAATTTAGACGTGCAATATCTGAGTTCTTATAACATTTTACAAATCAGAATTAACAAAAAGCATCGAAATCATTTTCCTTGTTTGAGGTCCAGATTTACGCCTCACCCTCCACGCATTTGTTTATAGAGAGGGAGGGGAGGACCGTCAAATGTGAATCGGATTAGGCTCAAGATGGTATAATGGACTGTGCTTGGAGAGTAATTTTATTTTTCTAACTTTTAACAAGCGGCTTATATGCAAAATGAAGACTTATACCGTCGTCGTTCGCTGCAAATTTCTTCTAAAATTCCCAACTGATTTCAGTTGTTGGAAACGTAGGGAAAAAACAGCGTAAAAGCATTATTTAAAAAACAAGCGTCTCATTTTTCAAGTAAAGACCTCCCAATCTATTCCTATAATACTTTTCTAATTAGGAGTCTGACGAGTGCGCCGTTTTTTCATTATTTTTTACTCGAATTGAGGATCAATTCCGCGAGAGTGTACCGTTTTTTGTTAATAGTTTTGAGTGCATTAAACATTCCCAGGCATTAAACATTCACGTCTCATTGTGGAGCTGAGAGCACGGCAGAGTACATTACATCTAATGCTAAACGTAATAATTTCTAATTAGTGCGAAGAATTTCATAGTCACCAGGGGGAGATCAGCGAGCGAGTTTTTGCTTGCTTTTTGCTCTTTTCTTTCTAGTTTTTAACCCCTCACGTTGAAACAGAAAGAAAAAAAAGGAAGCAACTAATGCACGAAGCTAATGATAGCGTGCCCTGCCATTTTAATACCTCAGCCTGCACATTAAGAAAATGTTGAGAATATTTATAAGGGAATTAATCCCGAGTTACACTATCAGAAACCATTGTTTATGGGGTGGTAAATGCGGAGATAGCGCTGGCTGATTTTCCTGAAGACGTTGTTTTCAAATTAACGTAATTTAGGGCGGCGATTAGAATGCGTTCAAATGCTAGTAATAACCGAAAGAAGTACCGGAAAGAGCCAAGCATCCCATTTACTTGCAAATCTTCCTGACCAATTATCCAGACCAGTTATTTACTACCAAACTTTATACATCCAGAATCTTAGCACACGTGAAAATATAAACAATTCAATGATTTGTAGAAATATGGTGTTTGAACCAATGTCCGAGAGGGTCAATGTTCCAAACACTTAATTTTTGTATCAGCAGTATTTCCTGGATGAAAAGGAAATCATAATACCAGATACACAATAGTATATTGGTAGCTTTTGATACAAGTTAAGTATGTGAAAAACTCAGCCAATAAAATTTCGCAGCATTGATGATGCTAATAGAATAGGAGACTTTGACTTATGAGTGCATGGCGCAATATTTTAACATATTATAATATTCGCTTATCGTTTTGCAAATTTACATTAACACCCGCTAATCCATTTTGTGATTTTATTAACAGAATCATGTTTTCAAACGTTTCTATCAAACGTTTTCATAAGACTGATAATAACTAGCTTACTAATAACTATTTTACTATTCTACATCTTGCGAATAAATACATGTATACAAATGTTCACACACAATTTTTAAATGTAACCAATGTATCAAGCATTTAAATTTGCAGATGCACTTTGGTAAAACTGTTTGATAAAACGTGGTACGAATTAATGTGAATAAGTCGTCTCACGACCTCATGCACCAAGTCATTATTGGGGAAAACTTAATGAACTTAACACCGAGCTTCAGAACAGATCTAAGTGGATTAGTTCGACATGAAATTGCTGCGTAAATTTTTCTGCCTTCCATTACACGCATATTCTCAATTCTATTTGGAAATTTTATTTCTTCCATTTAGAGTGTTATGTACAGTAGTGGGTATTGTTTCTGGACGGTCTGTGTATGGGTTTTGCTGCAAATATCTAACAGGACGAGCTTAATTTACACGCAGAGGGAATGAATTACAACCAGATGATTACCAAGTTAGCGCAACACATCCTTTTCCATAAAACTTCGCGCCATAAAAATAAATAACGTTGAACAGTTATCGTATATGGCTGTGGCCATTTACGCACTTTTGATGCGCAATTGCCGAATTAAGTTGCGACGAAAATGGAATAAATAAGATTTTTAATCAGCAGAAACGGAAACTAGAAGGGAAAAAAACGATACGAAAAACGAAACGCTGGCGTACAGGTGGCCGATTGAAATGCCAATGAGAAAATTGGTTTCGCTCAAACAACCACAAATTTACACCCAATGTCTGCATTCACTTGTAGAATTGTATTTGCGAAAAGTCCTGAAAGTTGCGAAATGGTATTCTAATGCAGTAGTTTTCAACATTTTACCGATACATTTGTCATTGAGCTCTCTGGTATTTACCTTACGATATTAACGTGAAATCGTAAAACAAGCTACACACATGCAGAGTTTCAAACTGCGCAATGATTTACGGACATGTTTTTTAAATAAATGCAAACTTCGTTTTTTAATGTCATTCATTTCATTGCTGCAACTGAAACCAAATCGTTTCACGCCAAGTTTGACGCCAATAGTATGCACCTGGCAAATCAAATACACGTTTTTAATTCGAATAATTATTCTAATGGATAATTCCCCCCTCCCTGCCTAATAATGTGTATTTTTAATTTTTATTATAAATAATCGGGAGATTTTCAAATTAGAAAAAATACCTCAGACCCCAGTGGATCCCAGTAATTCTACACTGGAGAATATAAACTTAGCCCGTATACCAAGTATTTGAAGCAAAACTGTGTACTTTTTTCACATGCTAGGCATACTTTTGAGTAGGGCTTAAAAAACTCGTGCCAAATTCTCCAAAAGTACAGAAATAGCAAATATTTTGTCTGTATGGTTCGGTCAAGGTAACACTCTCTCAAATGGAACACTTTTCGTTCATCATTTCACGAGAGTTTCGCAGTGTAAGCATACAAAAATTGCAGTTTCAGAGATTCGGGCATCGTCGAAGCGCATTAGAAATGTTGCAAAAACTTGAAGCCGTTAACGAATCTCATTCCGCAAAAGCAATCAGCGATGATAGGAGTTCTTTGCCTAGTTTCATTAAGAATTTTCATCGTTTTCGGCCATTATGTTGGGAACGAAAACGGAAGCTTTAAATTAATTCCAATCAGTATGGACCTAGGGTCATAGACATCCGGTTAATTGCCAATAAATATAATACGGTTTTTGCCCCTTAGCCTGTCCAACGAGCAATATCATGTTTCGCATCAGGAATCTCAGCGTCATAATTAGAAAATTAAAGTGCATTTTGTCCAGCGGCTCATATCCAGAGTGGCGCTACTGCTAACGGTGGCCAGGCAATAAGAAGCCTACTTAGCCAGCAAAATGTCACATTTTATGGCCTTTCTTAATGCCGTGATTTGGACAACACGAGCTGCTGTTGCTGTAAGTTTTCTTCCCGACTTATATCTCCTATAGGTCGATTATCGCTCGCTGACCATCGTCCACCCTAAAGAGATTAGTTTTGTCTTTGGCAATTAAAAGAATTACCCGGCTCGACTTAATCTTTGTCAATTCCGTGCAACGCTGCGCAAAAAAATAGGCCTAAAGTTGGGCTTGTTTCTACTTAGGAGCAATCATCTTGGAACAGCCGTCGCCTGTCCAGCTCTGTCCAGCTCGGAGCTTATAAATATGGCCTATTGGCTATAAATGGCTCCCATTACAGACCGGTGGCTATAATTCGTCTTTGCAGGTGACCGACTTAAGCCGAGTCCTGCTGTTCATCAATTAGCACTAACCAAATCACCAAAGTTTGGCCCAAAAAGTTTGATGTATTACAGCGAGCTCTAAAAGCGTGGGGCATGAGGCCTATTCGTTTCATTTAACCCCATGGAGCACTTAGCCTCTTGTCACTAAAAAACAAGTCAGGATAAAATATTACCCCATGCTTACTGGCATGACGTTTAAGTGGATCACACATTGCATCCTTGCATAGGTAATCGATTGATCGATATGATTGGGAATCGACCTCAGCATATAGGGGCGCTAGCATCGCATTTTAGCCAGACACCAATAGGATTTCAGAGTTAAGGTTACAAGAAAATAAAGGATTGAAAATAAAATATAGGATTAAAGTTAGCCTGGCGTCACTATAAAGCGTTATTCGTCACAAGAATACGTCATGCATCGTCCGAGTAACGTCATCTTTCATTATTAGCGTCATCATTAGCTATCAAGGATAAATGAGTATATGACTGGCATTGGCATTTAACGAATGTAAATGGCACTATTATAGAAACTGATAAGGGTATTGTAGCATGCAATACAAGTTAATTTAGGCATGAAAAACCTGTTAGATTTTAATTTTTTAGTTTCTCTTTACTAGATCGTACGGGCTTATAATTTGGCTTAATGGGTAGAAAAATTTTCCAAGTTGCTGTTGCAGAAATTTTAGAATTTAAAATTTTTGATGATTTCACAAGATATTTAATGATACCATTTGAATAAACTTGTCCATGAAAATAGGTTCAGTCGTTTTTAAAAACAGCAGATAATCCACTGCTTAACTACATTCTTACGTCATTTAAGTGTAGTTTTCACAGTACATGTATCTATTTTATCAAATACATGCTAATAAATGAGCTTGATGCCGAAATAACAGAAAACTCAGTCAAATTCTACAATTCCAAATCAAGCAAAGTTAAAAAGACAGGTTGCTGTATAAATTGTAATCTTAGTTATCATGCTGACAGTAAAAATATCGATGTGTTTCAGTTAATTACATGTATTTGGATGAACTTTCTTTCCGAATACTTTTCTTTCATCTACCTTCACAAAGCAAAATCCACATTTTCCTTCTGACTGTCACTCCAGTTCATTCAGTCATTTTATTATTCTTAAACCTTCAAATGAAAGAGTTGCATCATATGTCCATTAATTTGACTAGCCAATATTTTCTACATCATTTTGTTACAAAACCTCAGCTCGGCCCTGTGCATCGAACGCATGGTTTCAATCTGCGGCCATTGTCCACTCTCGCGCTCAGACCAGACCCAACGCTAAGTTCATTATTAATGCGTGAAATGGTCCAATTCAGTAAGAGGAATAACAATGGTAGCTTCTAAGCCGAACGAGAACCACTTTTTCGACAAAAAACGCTGCGGTTAATGAACAAAGTTTTCTTCCAATGATTGCTTTTGACTTCCAAGTAACATTACCAGTGCGGAATACGAAATGGCGAATCGGGATTTCCACACACGTTCTTGTCTTACAATCCCATCTCAGCGTCTAGATGGTGCAATGTGCATGCATTTCTGCAAAAGTCCTTAACAACAGCACACGGGTCCCTTTTGTTTGCATCGAGGCCTATTAAAGCGCCACATTTGCAGGGGCTTAATGGAGCCCAGAACATCCTCTAAGCTCCCAATAACGTCGCTATGTTAACGCGTAAGTCGTAAATGTGACATCTTAAGAACACTGATCTTGTTTGAATTTTAAAAGATATTCACAGCGACGAGATATATATATATACGTATAGGCTTACGAAGGGGTAATTTCATCGCGGCTTCCCTCGCCCACCCCTCCACAACAGCCCACCCTTCCAGGCATCGAGCATGCAAAAAGCATCACAAATCACATTTGACAAACCAAACATGAAATGAATATAATTTCTTAAGTACGAATGATTGCTGGCAAATTGAACAATTTGTCGAAGCGGCACATGGTTTTCATCGCAAATTGATGTCATCAACAATGGCACTCGCGTAGCGAAAAATAAATGTGAAATAGAAAAAATAGCTTATACTGTTGAAAAATTTCATTTGTCTTCCCTTTTTGAAAATTGTCCCGAAAAATGCGATTAAGAGATGGGTTTGTTTTCGAGAAAAGATAGTGTGGCAAGTTGGTTATATTTGATATTCGTGACCCGCAGTAATGGTAAATTGCACTTTGGCAAATTTCAATGTTCTTTCCACAGATTAATAATAAATAATATAACATCTTAAAAGCCTCTATGATTACTAAATAATATAAAAAATTCTGCTAACGTATTTGCGTATACGAAAGTCTTAAAAGTACGTTCCAACAAAAAATAAAAAACCATCGGGCAAAAACTTTAGTTTTAATAAATAATTAAGTAAAATATTTCGACAAAACTGTATTTCACGCACGAGTATAATGCAAACATTTATCATGCGATATAACAAGGAGCATTGACGTCATTAAAAATCTAGGAAAAAACGTTGCGCTGCTATAATTTTCTCCCATATGTTTTTCGCGAAGACTAATTCGTAAATTCAAACTGAGAAACTGTTTATTACTGTCTATAATAAATTAGTATCGGAAATAAAATACCTAGATGATGCAAAATTTCCAGAATTTATAAAGCAAGCATCCATAAAAATTAATTTCAATGTGTGTAAATAACTTGCAGCGTTTAGAGAATCACCAGTTTCGCGAACTACGATATTTGTGAATGCGTGCCACAATTCGCAAGTTAAAACAGACTGATAAATTTATTTAGCGATGAAAACCGACTTCAATCAGTAAATATAATGGAAAGATACGAAGAATTAACTTAATAGCGATTTGCAATAGTTTCATCGCAACTTTCAATTTCTAAAATTAAAATTTTCCAAGCCCTAATATCAAAAACATTTGCCGAACCTTAGTAAGCGCTAGCATCGTTCGCACTGTGAATAATCTTATAAAACTTAAATAATAAACTATGAAGCTCGAATTAATACAACTGGGTCTCTCCATTTAATATTGAGTTTTATTCACATTTTATTTTCTGCAGAGCTAACGAAACTGGTTGGTCTAATTGTCGATTTTTGATATTAATAACGCCATTCATATTAATAAGCGAATCCTTTATGAAATACTGAGAGCCGGATCGAACCGTCTCGGCCCTCGGTTCGAGGAGAGGCCCTTGGATGCGCATCTCGTTTTGCGGCCAAAATGAGTCTGGTTTCCGAAAGAGTGATTTTCATCTCTCGCTCCTCATACTCGCAACCCTCCGATATGGCACAAGTGTTGCATTATATTGACGTGTAAATACATAGGCGCATATACATCCCTATAGGTCTGTACCTTATTCATATATGTATGGTGTGCAACCAATCACAACGCGACAAGAATATTATTTGGAGGGATTATGGGTTGCATCCCGCAGCAAAAGGGCGGGTTTTCATATTATGTGCATGCGTTATTGAAAACGTATCTGAGACCGATGTTGAACTTTTCTATAGTTTGGGGAAACATCCATTCATGCGTATTTATAATATTATCTCAAGAAGCGGCTTAGGTGGCGAACGTATCTCACATATCCTCGTTCGCATTTTCTCTTTAAATCTCGCGAGCGAGAAATGAGAGGCGAGAAAATTTGGCGCTAATAACCCGGGTCAGAGACAAAAGCTAAAGCGACAAATATATAAAAATAAGATGCGATTCTTACCTTGTTAACGTTGCGCGCCGTTAATCCGGAAAGGCAAATATTTTCTAAACAAAAGAAACGGGCTTTTGTCAAATAGTGCTGTTGAAATATTCCACACCGCGCAAGGACTAATTTTAACGCCAAAATACGGGTTTGAAAAAAAAACGCGAATTTTGAAAATTCTTATTCTAAAAAAATCATTTTTTTATCACTAATACATATTCCCATTTTAAGTGATGTCATTCGTCCGTGAAAGCACTTGATGCCCAAAACCGACACCTCGATTAAAAAGTAATGGCGGCCGAGCTGACGTCAATTTTCAATTAGAGCATTTCATAATTAATTTGGTTTCCGGTGGCGTTGCTCCCAAAATAACCAAGGTGGAGGCCCGCAGGTTGGCTGCCTGCAATGATGTGTGTGTGCTGCTAGGACTGAGGTCTAACATGAATTGAAAAGTACGAGAAAGTGTGTTTTCACTGGAGCTAATGTATGCACAGCAGCACCAAAGAATTTACTTTACGTAATGTACTATAGCTAGTATAGTTCGTGCATTCTGCGACTAAAAGTCTTGAGAAGAAGTAGAAGAAGGACGTAATAGAAGTAGGCAAAAAAGTCAGTCGGGTTGCACGAGCTTAAACCAAACTACTGGTGAGTCTAAGTACAGAATTAAGTACCCTCCAATACAGTTACAAAGTGGAAAGTCTACGTAAAAGAGAGCTGGGGGTTGCTTTTCGAGGAGAAACTTTGTGCCCTATTTGCTCCAACTCGTGTGCACCTTAGCGGGGAAGGAGGCAGGCGAAGGGGACGACCCTTGGGTAAGGGTAAAGGGAAAAAAAGCGGTTCGGTTATGCCACGGTTAGTACGGCGAGGAGGAAGGGGGTAGGGGGAGTAGGCGCGCAGCCCAGTGCTGATTGCCATAGAACCCCCACTTTTCAATTCATCCCACCCTAACCTTACACCCATACGTATGCTCGCTCTATAAACATACATAGAAAAGACATCGGGCCATTTGATCAGTGAATATACTTAACATGCAAGGCCTAATCAATGAGGCAGAAGTATGGTGGCGGTGGAAATCGAAGGGGGGAGGAGGAAAAAGCCGAGGCAAATCGCGAACGAGTGTGTCGTCGTTGTCGACAAACCAACAACGAATTACGGCACTCCAAACATATACATCTCGCAGTGGCAGCAAAGAAGAAGAAGAGGAAGAAGAAGAAAAAGAAAACGGGAAAAAACGACCAGACTAAGAAAGTAGGGGAGGGGAACAATCGCTAATATCGATATCGGAATATATGTGTGTGGAGCCGATGCCTAATGTACTATTTCATTTGCAGTCATGAGTTGCTTTTTGCGCCGAATAAAGGTATTCTGAAGCCAAAAAAAATCCGAAAACTGTACAATGCGTGGTGAAAATGTGGGAAACGAAACTGGGCATAAACAATCTGAAAGCGGGCAATCACTGTCAACAACTGCGCAATGGGGTGATGCCCACCTTCGGAAGCAGCATCCTTAATAAACAATGGCTGACAGCAAAGGTTGGCTAAAGCTGGCGTAAATATAAACACAGAATTGATCAGTAATTAAAACAATTATGAGTTAACAGTTTTTGACGATTTCTTCATGCAGTCATGATTGACTCATTATTTCATTACATATTTTTGTTACTGGAGAATGTTCTTTCCATAAATTCTTAAGCACAATTATTTACAAATGCTGTCTAAAAGAACATAAGCTTTATATAAATATATTTCTATTGTCGCTTATTCTTTTTTTCGTTTTACGAAGGGTTTACGATATTTACCGCGGATTTATTTAAGACTTATAAAGTTGATGGCTTTTTTTAAAAAAATAAGAATTGCGAATACATTTTAAACAAAATTACCTACTTTTAATCTGATTTTACTTTCAATTGCTTCTAAAACAATTCTAAGCAAATTAGAAGAAAATTACAACGGGCATCATATTATTTTTAAATACGTTTGGTGTTTCTAAACTGTTGAATGCAAACAAAAGCCAGAAATAAATTACACTAATACTAATTTAAACAATATTTAAAGATTTAAATCACTTAAATTTAATCAGTGCCTTTTCAAGGATTTTAATGGTTTCAATAACTCAAGGATACTGTTATAGCGTTGTAGCTGAAGTTCGGATGCACATGCGTCGAATTTCCTTTGTAAGTTATGGAATAGTGGCGAATTGTTAATTGTAATTCAATTAGCGCGCACAAATTGAACAGAATATTTTGCAATCCTCCTAATTTAGTTTTGCTTGTAAACGTATGATCATCATTTTCTTAACTTTAACAACCCCACGTACATATTTCAGGCCAAACGACACTGATCTGTTATTAATTTTACAGCCAGATGTTTTCTAATATTTACATAAACATGCATACGTATTTTTCAGAATGACTAATGAAATACAAAAAAATGCATTTTTTAAATATAATTCCACGAAATAGAAGCCGATCCACTGAGTGCATCCTTAATGCAAAAAACATTCATTATTAATAGCAATCAATTTATTGGACATGGCAGCGAACAAAAATAGCCTGGATGTTACTGGAACTTTCATGACGAGGACATAAGGGGGCAAAGTAAAATAGGAGATAGGATGTTGAGGGGGCGAAAACCGCCACGGGTTTCTTTCTACTCTTTCGATATTCTCCATAGTATTCGTCCGTCTAAGAAAGTATGGCATGAATATTTCATGGTGTTCGTCCAATGGCAATAGTCTATCCTTTCTGTAGATCATTTTCTAAGCTGTAGACCAACCGCTTTTATTGACTACATGTACTAACATATATCACTTTGATCTTAGAAAAAAGAGGCTTTCTCTTTACTAAATGCAATTTCAGCATATCTCTTTAGATTTTGCTGCACCATCATATTGTGCTGTCCCTGGAGCTAATGCCCTTATTTACTTAACTCGAATCCCCTCAGAACATGTTTCGAAACGAATCTTAACAAATTCACCAAATGCAATCAATTGGACGTAGACACGTTTTAAGAGTAACAAGCAATAATGTTTCATTGGATCAACTCATTTGCAAATTATTATTAATTGGAGTTTACATTTATTTAGAAAAAAAAACGTAGATCAGCAAGTGGGGGTTGCTTAGTAATGAACGTGTCAACAAAACCAACATTTGAAACTCAACTATTAGTTCTATGGCAAGATTTATTTCGTTAACGATCCGATCAATTTAAACAACAAACAATTCCCGATTTACCAGCATAGATCCCAACAAAACATGTTAAAAATTATGGATATTAAATCTTTATATTGAAGTAAATTAATTATAAAAACCAATCAACATGAAAAAAATGTATATAATTAGATTATAATAATGCAGTAAGATATATTATTTAATAAATAATTTTAGGGGTACTTAAAATTGAATTTTGCAGTTTGTTAGCACTATTTTAATATACATTTTCATAAAAAGTATCAATGCAACAACGTTTACATAGATGATGGCAAGAATTTGTCGGCATGGTAATTTCAGGTAGAGGGCTTTGCAGCCAGCTCTTTCATATAATTTATAATGTTCTACATAGGGTACCAAGTAGCTAGTAAAAAGCCATCACCCACCCACATAGTCACAATAATAGCCCATGTCTCCAACTCAATATTAATCCGAATGGCATTCAATGAAAAAACCTCTCAATAGTTCGGTCGCATCAGTAAACCAATTTCTTGAAATGGCCTTAACTGGGTGAGGATTAATGATTGCCGACAACAATATATATTATAGTAGATGCATCTGTTCGTGTAGAGAGCCATACTTTGACGTTGGTATCAGAGCTAAACAGGCAATGGGTTTATCATTAATGTTTTTTGCTCTTTTTGCCATGTTTTCTTTAAGGAACTGTCTTTACCCAGTTTGACTAATGATTTTCCTTAATGGTTTATCTGTCCATCATACGTGAAAAGCCAGCTTCTTCGGGCTTTTTGAGGCCCTTGTCGCTGGCTAACCAATACAGCAAACGACACCCAGGGCAAGCTGAAGAGCACGTTGACAACAAGCTCATTGATTATAATTTAACATTTCAAGTACGAAGACGCTGCTAAATAATTGAGATGATGAAGAGGACGAGCTAAAAGCTGCTTTCATTTTGCTATTTATTATGCCTATGATTTACACGCAGTGTCGACAACCATCTCCCATTAAAACTTGAAAACGTGAAAAGCTTACTTTGATAGTGATTAGAAAATTGTGAGGGATGAAGGATAATTAGATGTTCAGAAGTCTATTTACACCCCACATATCGGAGGATACGTCAAAACTATCCTATAAACTCACACTGAAATGCATTTTATTATCAATGTGTTTTCATGATACGCACAATAGAAAAGTAATAATGGACAATCTACAATGTTTAAATTTAAAAAAAAATATATTAAAGAAACTTTAAGGACAAAAATGTATAAGAACTCCATAAACTAGACAAAAATAATATGTATTTTGAAGTGTGTGTGAAGCCATTGGAAATGAAATTATCGATTGAAAGCATTAATGCTATGGTAAGCCAATAAAAAATAAGAGAAAACCCTGTATTTGTCAGAAATATCCTCAATTCTGCCACCATTTAATTAAGGGTCATCTCGTTGCTCCACCCTCGCTTAAACAGGTCCCGATGAACAGCTATTTTAATTGCAAATTTAATATGCAATTTGGGAAAGCGAAATGAAGAGAGATTGATTAATGAAGTGAGAAGCGAACAGCTATATTTATTCAAGTGCGCATCAACAATGGACTGTTTACCCAATGGGCGTGCATCTCGCTAATAATCTGTTAATTTAATCACAACTGCAAAAGTGATTATTATTTGAACTGGACCTCATTCTCATCATGCAAAATTCAGCCCACTTGAATGCATCTAAACCACACACTAATCGAGTCAACACGCGAGCTTATCATATGCCCTGTGTATATGGCAATATGCTACAAGGAAATGGGCATAATTAATTAGATGCTCCTACTCTGTGTTTAAGAATATTTGATTGGCATGCATGTCAACAACAAATTATAAAATAAATTGATGGCCATTTATACACGGAAAAGGAGGAGGATGAAAGGGCAGAAAATTGCCCTCTATCACGCAACGGCCACGGTAAATGCACAGGTGTGACAAGTCACGTTATGCTCAATTATACCAATAATTTATATACAACTACTGCTAAAACCTCTGTATGCTGGGTACCTAAGGAACCTTGCAATTATGGCAATGTCTGGGCACACGCATTTGCCTAGCACTCACAAAATCTACAATATATTTAGTTTTTCTGATTAGTGATACACTGTATTAATATTTCTTTTTTTGTACCGAAAATGTCGTTGTTAAGAAAATAATTGTCATGAGAAAACTGTAGCTACAAAAACTGTTAAAAACAGCTACTGCATATTATGACCAATTCTTTGCAATGAGCAGATTAGAAACTCTTAACATTCTAATAAATGTAAGAGTTTAAATGAAAATTAATTAATATGTTGTAGTCTGAAAATTCAGAAATTCATCAGAAAATAATTCTTGCCTTTATCAACAATACTGCAAGGAATATGCAAATTTCGGAAACATTTCGCTGTTTTCATTGGGCACACAAACTTTAAGGTTCATTATTCGTTCAATTATTGATAGAATGAAACTCTCGCTAAGACTACCTTACATGTACTAAAACATTAACATTTTAATGATAATGTCTAGAGTTTCATTTGTTACTCTTGGATACGTTTATCAACCACAGTATTCATTCTTATAACTAAATACACGTAACCTTCAATATTTTGTCAGCATTAGATCTGCACACTATATGTACCCAATACATAATAAACCAATATGTTTTAATTAATACAGACTTGGCATTTAAATTATCAAAATTCCTTATACTGTTCAAAGCGTTCTCTGAATATAGTTTGTTCTTATAGTGTGATATTTAAGAGTACATCTTTATCCTAATTATACAAAATGGGAGATGATGATATGATGGCCAATCGTAATAATTGCAAATAGAAATTTGCCCCAAGGGGTTTAAATTGGCTGCCAACCATTGTTAGTGATATACAATAAAATGTGTACGCACTATTTTTCTTTAATGAATGTTGACGTTTTTTAATTTTATTATTAGATGTGCTGGAACACAGTATATTTTCTAATTTAAATATTTGCTTAAATCTGCTTTTGTAAAGGGGGACCAACGCATCTCAATGCCATTTGGACAAAAGATGCACGCATTGGTTATGGCAGCCTAGTCGAATATCTGAATCCATAGGGCCAATAGGAATTCAGGGAAAACGATGAAGAAAGATATTTAAAGGAAAACGGTATAAAAAGATATATGCCATATAACATTGATATAGATAAGAATTCAGCTTGGGAGAAAATGGCTAAAACACATCGAAGACAAAAATCTTTTCACAAAAGTAAAAGCAAAGAGGCAAAAAAAGAGATAAGAAAGATTTAGGATCTTTCCTATATGTATATGGATGCAGCAGACATATAGGGCATATAGTATCGGTTATTGGGATTTAAGGCAGGATGGGAAAGGAGGTGAATGGGGGTATGGATGTAGACAGGCAAGCCAAAGTTAAATAACAGAAGAAGAAGAAAGTACTTTATTCGTTCAGCTTTTTTAGTTATTCCTGATGCGCTTATAGGTTTTCAAGACAGAAAGGAACCACCAATAAGTTCCAGATTTTCAACTAAATAAGAAAGCCTGATTTCAATTCGACAAAAAAGAATTATCTGAATCAATATTGTGTCGATTAAATAACTATGCACATACATTGTGTTCACATCACTGGCATAGGATCACCCATTTCTTCACAGAAATTTCAATATTTCCTGAAACTTCGTGAAATACCCTTCATCACTATGTTTGAATATCTACAATTTGATTTCGTTTTGGTAGGTTTTAAATTCTTGTCTTGCTCCACATAAAACTAACACCAAATAAAGATGTTAAAACTTCCATCGATTTATTCGATGGGTTTTGCCTATGTAGATATACGGCCCCCTTCCTTTTTGTATTTGGGCTATATACATAGTGTTTTCCGCAATGGGGATTTTGGTGGAATAAATCTTTCCTTTTCAACTGAATGTAATATTCAAGGGAGACCAATAGAAACGAGCGTGGGTAGACTTAAAAAGTGATATATTAGGCCATAAAACCAAAATGGGAGCGCGAAAATGACATCAAAAAATCAAAGAATAAACAGGAGAAAGGGCATAAGCTACAAGCATTTTATTTTCCACCATTTTATAAATATTATCTTGCGAAGAAAACCCAATAAAAGTGTATGTTAAAAAAAGTAATACTATTAGCAAAGTTGCAAGCTTGATGTTAATCTAACCACAGTCAACATTTACTTACCTTTTACCATAAACCTACTTTTTTAAATGTCAGTGCAGATTTATTATTTTCAAAATTCCTAACCTGAACAAATAAAAATGAGTATCAAAGCAGATTTTAAATTGTGAAGTCCCTTAGTGCCTTCGCAGCTCTCTGGCCACCCATAATCAGTTGAACATTGACTTGATAAAATATTTTTAAGAATTAAAATTGCTAATTCTTTTTAATGCCTGTTAAAACCATTTTCGGCAATGCAATTTAACTTTCAACTTTTCACTTCACAACATCAATGTTGTCCCTCAATGATTAATAAGTCTATGGGTTAACAAAGAATAGACATAATGATTGAAGAAAAACATAAATTATGTTCGAAAAATGGGATGTGAAATTTCCCTAATAGAACTGATTATGAAAGCACTTCATCGATATTAATGAGAGATATTTGTTCAATAAAAGGTCAATATTGGCACGTATTGAGTTCATATCTGGAAGGTAATTTGATAGAGCTTCCCTATGAAATATGGAAAATTGGATAATGAATCGTATTTGGATTTAGAGGGGAGTGGAAAGTGGAACATAAGGGGACTAGACTAAATTCATAGATATGAGAGCAAACATAAGAAGATGGCCGATTTGAAGGGATGGAGGTCCTGAGTTGACCATGCAAAGTGCGAGTGTCAACAGTCACTAAGGGAAAACCAGCATATGTTGGTAGAACACCATAAGGAAAGATTTTCCTCTTATTTGTCCACAGGAGAGGATTGGGCCCCGTTGCCTTATATTACGGTTTATGCATTTTGTGTTTTTTTTTTCATCATATTTTAGCGCGTATACTCACTTAGTGTTTTTGTGTGTAAAGTTGGGAGATTCAACAAAAAAAAAGGGAGCCAAAAACTAGAGAATAAACACTGCTGCAGTACATTTCTAGCGGAAGCTTTTTGCATAGTTTATGTACTTTTATTATGCAGGCTTTATTGATCAGAATGGCCAAGAGGGTCAAGTTTTATTCAGACAAAAAAGAGATAATATATAAAAAACGAATTGGGCATTGAATGCAAACAATGCAATTTAAAATGCAGCGCGAGTAAACATTGATGGCCAGCAGCTCGGAACGCAAAGAACGATGGGAATGGAAAGTAGCGTGGACAAATGGTGGTTAAAGTAGACAAGACGAAATAACTTCGAAAATTAAACTATTCTATGAATCTAAACTGACTGCATAGCATTGCAATCTAAGCCATACTTAAACTGTAAGTGAAAACAAATTTCTTTGCGAGTATTTTTTTTATAAAAGTTGTAATAACAATGTAATAATAACAAGTTGTAATAACAAGAATTTATTTTTAACAGATATTTAACCTACGTATGAATACAATTTTACAGGCTCACAAGCATCTAGAAGTTACATATGCACTGTAAATCTTAATGAAGTTTGCAATTTAAATATTTTAACGTTTACCGTCACTTTCAGAATAATTTTAATTTTGGACCACTACAGATATAAATGGGTACATGTACTACTAATTGTTTACCTTAAACTCGTAAAAATTTAATTGATGTGGACAAATTCAGAAGCTGAATTTGGCTACATGGAGATGCAATTTGTTGCTTTTATTTAAATTTAAAAGAATCCTAGCTACGAATGATAGCCAAAGCCATTATTTACGTCAATCATTCTTAGTAAATGCTGTGCAAACGCTAAATTGACCGAAGATTTGTTTCATTGAAAATAAGTAATGTCTACGATAGGTATCAAAAACAGAAAATGCAAGTATTTCCCAAATTTTAATAGCATGGGCGTGACTGATACCCTTTAGAGACACCCTGTACATACTTTTCTCCCAACTGCACACGACTCCTTCGTAATGGTAAATAAAGGAAGATTGAGATAGTGTCGTGGCGGGCAATTTTGCTGTAATGACTTTTAGTATTTTTGTTGATCGGAGTCTTGTTTTAATTAACTGAACATCCGTTAAAATGAGGCCGAGATAAAAGACTGTTGAACTGCGCCTGAAAACTGTTTTCTGTAATTTTCTGCCAGTAAATTATTTAAAATGGTATGTTAAGAATGCCTGTGTGGTTGTTCGCCATGTTATACTTTGCCATTTGTGACAACGATATGGAAATTAAATGAAATTAGACAACAAACGTACAGAAGCCGTACATATATACTGCTATAGAAATTAAACATATGTACCATATATGCTATGGCACTGCCGCCAGAAATATCATTAAACATATAAACATGTGTCCCATTATAGACGCCCTCTTCATTAGGATTAAAACAGCGATTCGGAATTGTACGTCTTATTTATGAGCAATTTAGTTTTATAAAAATTGCATACCATCATGTCGAGTAGTTTCGAGCTGTATCTAAATGGAATGCCATAAACATGTAAACTGTAAGTTGTGATTTAAAGATTATGCGCATGAATTGGTAGTCACAGTGGTCACTGGTGGCGCTAGCTTACCAAAAAAAATATGGTTGACTTGAGGTCCGCCAGTTATCCACAACGTTATCATTGATTCCAACAACTTAAAAGAGTTCATTTTCTATAGTCAATTATTCCGATTAATAATGCCTTCACACATCTTTGTTTAATGAAGATTATTTAACGATTTAGCATCTGGCTTGAAGCAACTTTGAAAAATCACGATTTTGCTTTAATGTACATTATAGCCTATAAAGAGATTCTGACATAAAGACTTACTTTTGATAAAATTACAAAACAGTTACAAACGGTTTATTGGTACAGAATAAATACCATTACTCGGTAATATTAATAGTTAGTAACAGACACGGTTTTCATAAAAAATTTAACGCATCGTTTGTCTCATCTGAAGACATTACAAGCACTTAGTTTATATTTACTGCTTACTTAGATGATTTATCTGAAATATTTTTGAAACATTAATTTTGGCAACCGTTCATTCTTGGTAAACAAGGAGTAGAAAGCCTAGTCAGGGTTCCCACAGCTTTTGTAAAATGAAATCTGACTTTTTCAGGTTTCCTGTAAGGTCACACGGACCAATAATAATAATAAGTGAAAAGAAAAGTTTTTTAAAAAATTACAAATTATATAGTTTGCCATATTCGCTAAAGTAACGTACTAGCAAACATTTTTTTCAAAATCTACATACCAAATATGCTTTGAAACATTAATAACTAATGGAATGCTGCAGTCAATTTTAAACAATAAAGATGCCGATTAAATCATGGATTTTAGAATATATTTCTGTATGAGAGTTTCTTATAAAAATTATTAATTAAGTATTCGCCGCTGGCGAAATATTTTGAAAAATTAATTACAACTTATGGATTTTGCCGTATAATTCGCTACAGAAATCCCTTGACTTGTAGAAAATATTTCCAAATTCCCTTTACTTTCTCTGGTTTCCCAGTCAGTAAAAAATCCCCTGACTTTCCGAAATATCCCAGGGTTCTGTGGAGACTTTGCTAGTTTCCGATTCTTCTACCAGCGATATCAAAGAAAGTTAATTTTAAAGTATAAAACCATAAAACACGAAACATGCGAAAGATGCAAATTGAAATTCACATTACGGGTGATGCTTATGCCGCGGGTTGTTCACACCAACAGGTCATTCAATTTCTGACCGATTGTAATGATCGAGCTCAGCGTACATTTTTGACTCCTTTCACCACCGAACTATAAACAGGAATTAAGCTGCAGAAAGGAATATTGTCGTAACGGGATATGGCTGTAGCTATCATAAAGGACCCTTCACATTCAATATCTCTCTTTTATAATCGAGTTGCTTTCGGTTACCATCGCCATTCAATCTCCCTTTTATTCATCATCCTAGCGGAGTGTTCGGTATCTCTTTTAGAAAATGTCCTTTGCAGAAAATGCCGCTAAGGCTCTGCTCAAATATTTGTCGTGCTTTATCCGCATCAAGCAAAGTGCGAAGAAGAAGAAAAATGTGTCCCTATCTCAAATGAAAATTGTTTGCTCTGTCGTCACCATGGCAGAAACAAAGCAGTTCGCGAAATTACCAAGCCTCAAAACTGTATTCTGAATGGGAGGACATCGTGTGACTTCAGAAATTACGCCATCAAGTACGCATGTCTAGTGCATGTTGAAACATTACTTGTTAATTCGAAATGGACATCTCAGTCTACAGAACTCTACAGCAGGGGCTCCATAGGGTCAACTCCTAACATGATGCTATATTTTAATAAACCATAAATTTAAAACGGAAAGAAAATAAAACAAGTATAGAATGAACTTTTTTAAACATAATATGGAAAAAGTAAATCTCAAAGTTTAGTTCACTATCTAATCTAAAATATAGTAAAGTATAAGATTCATTTTTTATGTGCGCAATTTTGGTTATCAGGGAATGATTAACGTGAAAATATCCAGGTACAGTAAGTATTGACGCAAAATATCAGTATACTAATGCGATATACAATATCCAGGTAGTAATGAAGAAAAATCGGTATATGTAAACTCATGGGACCATATTTATTTTTCTCTAAAACGTTTTTAATAAAATATATGCAATGTCAATCGGAAGTACACGTACACTAAATGAAATGCAGGTATAAATCATAAAAATGGCAAGCAGCGTGATATGAAAACTTGAGTTTAACTAATTTTTTTTTACATTTTTCATACCATAATTTCGTTATCCACTTTCAAAGGAAATTACAAATAACGACGTCACAGCCAACAAGTGTGCCCTAAAACGCATTTCAATTGTGAGCCTGCAATGACGTCACGTGACCCGTCAACGGCATTCAATTCCTCGAATACATAATGTTTGCCTAACCAAATTATCTCCAGTTACCATGCACTAAAAGACTTTAATTAAATCCTAATGAAAACTTTTTCGCGAAATTTTATAAGTGGGGAAAATAAATTCTGAAATCAATTCGTTGTCGTTTGAAATGCTGCGAACCCGATAAAAAACGAGCATTTTTTAATTTATACAGAAAAGCAGCGAATTCATTTCCATTTATCGAATCTGCAAACTTGGGATTTTAATTTCCTACGCTCTCTAATTTCCGTATTTACATTATTTAAAAATTAAGTCAAGCATAAAGGCGTATATTAAGCTCGACTAAAAAACATGTACATGCACACATGTATACTCTGGTATTAACAAAACACGTTTTAAGCTTTCAGCAGTCTTTGGAGTAGACATTAAATACACAGAGAGACATGAAATGAAAAAATATTTCGGCAAAGTTTTCGCAAACAAGAGCTGGCAGAGACTGTATGTTAGTTATTACAATGTTGTTCATTAACATGGGGAGAGAGGGAGAGAGAGAGAGAGAGCATAAAAATTTCAGCATGAAGTAAACTCGCTTCACTGATTCCCTATGTTTAAATCATTTGCTATAATTCCGTAGGAATACTCCTCAGCCATTTGCATGGAAATTAACTTCATTATCATACTAAGCAGAAAGCGTCACATCCACTGCCATTAGCATGATGGATGCAATGTTTCTGTACTGTTTATACACTTAAAATGCGCACAAATAAGAGACGGTGACGCAGAAAAATATGTGAGGGTCATTAAAAAAGTAGATTGGCCTCATTGCTCTTCGCTAATTAATGCTGAAAATCCAACCAGAGACGCTAGGGACAGGTTTCAATTTCTCATGTCGCCACCAGGAGGGGATGGGGATTCGTTTTCAGATCAAAATTCATCTTGGGACAAATGTGAGCATATCACATTATGTATAGAACTAAACTAGATCAAAAAACAGGATATTATTAACTAACCAAGATTATCCGCAATCGGATTTAGCCTTATTCAAGCTCAAACTATACATCACAAACAACTCAATAAACAACTATAGAAAATCATTATCTCAGAGCAAAATTCCTAAAGAACCTGTCACAAGGTTTGTTCAGGGTCAGCCAATCCTGTCAAGTAATGAAAATAACTACATATTGACAGGGAGAAGAGATGAATGGCCGGCTGACGATTCTCAGTGAAAAGGCGAAAACTGCCTCCAGTACTTTTAGGTTGGCCACCCCTAGGTGAAGGATTTCGTAACAGACTTTTGAAGAGTTTTCTGCGCCATTTTATTGCATATTCGCTTCTGGAAGATGAAAAAAATCTAGCAGAAAGAAAACTAGATTGTTAGAAATGAGCAATGGACGCCAGTCCACTAGCAACAATGTGCTGGTACCAAAGTGAAACAACCAATCGCATTCAAATGCTAATGTATAATTTTCACGTTGGTCCGAAATTCCCACACTTCAAAGAAAATGCAACAAACCATGAAACCTTGAAAAATAAAAGTGAAGAGAAGCAAACGTTGGATGAACTATCGTCTTGTAAATCAATTAGCCCAAGGTACACCTCCGCCCACGTCCCCATGCGCCCTCCTCCAGCACACAAAACCCTTTTTCGGGGCAAATTTTAAATGGGTTGCGCGCCGAAAAGCCGCCATTAAAAGCTTTCAAGCAGCGCCAAAATGAAGCGAATTTCAACCGTGTTGTGTTTTTCTTTTGTTAAGACTAATTTCACTTTTCCAATTGGCAAATTTCATTACTTTGTTTTCAATTTCGACGTATTTCCCTGAAGAATTCATTACTGGCTAATGCTTTAATGTTATTACGAGTGCATTTGCAAATACAAACGGCAGGCAGCCATGGCCGAGCTCTTTTCTAATTTTCTTATTAGACTTCAAGCTTCTTTGTCACAAAAATAAGCACTCTATACGATTGACAAAACATCATTACGAAACGTATTGGTTGGAAAAAAATAAAATATAAAATTACGAATTTTCGTGAAGGTGTCTGTAGTACAACAACTGGTGAATTAACGAGAATAAAGTCTGTTAATAAGGTTGCACTAACGAGAAGTGTGCCATTTGCTAGGTAAAAATATACTGTATAAGAACGATTCACGTTTCCAAAACTCCTCTTAACATCTTTTCTCCAAATGCTCAACTCTGCACTTTAAGGGCCGTCCTTAAAGGACGTCCGTCAAGAAAGTAACGTCGTCACTCATTTAATCTATTTCGACAAAACGTACGTCACTTTGAAAATTAAAAAGGACCAGAAATTGATGTAAAATAGCCCTAACATATGCCATCCTATTTCTATATTCAGTAGCTTCAAGTTTGAGTCTAAAATAACGTATCATTGACAAAAATTACCTAAAACGAAATTTCCGTACTAATTAGTTCGTTAGTGACAATCACAGTTTTCACTTCCAACTTCGGACGTACTTTATGGACGATCCCGAAGACATGCAGTGTCAATTTGTTCCTGGATTCAGTGTCGGTTTTTTTGCACCTACCAGTTGAACAAATTGCATCAAACTGCATCTGCACCAGGACGCCCCACAGATGTCATCTGTACGTACAACTGACAGCTTTTGCTGTGCAAAGATATCAAACGGAAGCCTATGCAACTAATAGTCATTAGTAAAATATTTTCCAGAATTCTTCAAATTTGAAAATTCGAGATACAGTATAAGTTAATGCTCATTTGATCTCATTTACAAGTAACGACAATGTTTTTCCGGGCGATAAAAAACAAACGCTCTGTTTCGCGATTTTCATTAAAATTTCGGCTAATTTGGAAAGCAATAAATTCGCCGGTGCGGTTTTCCCAGATGATACGAGCTAATTTATACGTTTAGGAAAATTCATATTTCACATTCGCACCATTAAGCAGGCGGAGGAGGAAAAAAATCACCTCTGAATTCATAAAAATTCCGCCGAAATCGATGCCGAAAGCACGCGAAGGGCATGCGAGTAAAAACATAATCAGTAAATTCGTAATTTATAATGAAACCCCGCCATAAAATCTTAAATGTGGACCATTAAAACGGCATAACGAGGTACAATTATGGTTATAAACTATTGCTGGATGATGCAGCAATGGCATAGACATCGAGAAAGGGGCCTCGCACTGAGAACATGAGCGTTGTAAATTAAAAACAACAGCGAACACAACCTGACTCCAGGCTGATAATCAAGTAATTAATTTAATTACTAGTTATTAAGGGCTAACTCTATTAATTCGCTCATTGATTATTAAGGGCACATTGGCGTGAGATAAGGAGGCACAGGCTCACTGTTCTGGGAACTCGGAAGTAAACTTCTATTTGCAGGATAAGCGGCAGTTTTCCTCTTTAATTAAACATTAAATGTTTTAGGAAAAATTTCGTGAAACGCCAAGAAAATTCAGCCATGTTTCGAGCTTTTGTAAGAGAGTTAAAATTTGAAAGTCAAAGTTATCACGAGGTTGTGTCAGTTGTAATGACAATACAAGAGGGTGGTTTGTTTATTTCTGGAGATTATTTAACGACTTCATTATCGTTCACAAGCATTAGGATTTTAAAAGGCCAAACTAAGTACAGCCCTCTTTAACTTTAACCATGAGATAAAGGCGAAGAAGTATTCAATTTTATAAGTACCTACATGTATATTATGTATATATTTTAACTACTTAAAATTTCTATAATAACAAAATACAGGGTGTCAATAGTATATTCAAGTAATTAGAAAATCATTACATTAGTATTAGGGTAATTTATTTTTAAAACTTGAGTTTTATCTCAAAAATACTTTTTTTATTTGTCAAAACATTTAATGACAAATACCTTCATCATATGCCTACTACACAGTCTACACTACGTAACATTTCTTAATTCACATAACCAACTAGTTGCATTAAAAGGTGACGGTTAAGATGCTTCCAATAATTAACTTTGAGTCAATCTGCAAACAGTTGTAGTCACAAAAAGAAAACTACCATCAGCGTCACCTATTGACCTATTAACAAAATTTCGTTCACAGCGAGCTTCTCTTAACGTTAAGACTAGTTGTTTTTCACCCAAGCCATATTTATTTCGGTTACGGATCCCTGTCACATCCTATGATTGCAACGTAAACAGTACATTGTTTTTAGAAATGTGGGGGTAGTTTTTTCCATGGAAGCGGTCATTTCTCGTCTGAATTTTGTTTTGAATAACTCGCTATAAATTGTCGTAGCAAGGCGAAATAGCAAACGTGAGTTTATTATTTTAACTCTGGGAGAATTATTTACTGCTCGCATATTTGTAATGCAGTTATAACATGCCGACAGCTGTTATAAATTAGTTCACACGCCAATGGCACGCGTACTAATTCAGTATAAATAAAAACAGAGGGCAAAAGCATCCAAATATGAGTTGAACTCATATCATGGCAACACGAAGCGGCTGCTGCTCCAAAAGCTACGATACGCGAAGCTTTATTTAGAAAATGCATTTATTTATCCGAATGGATGATAGGTTTGGCGAAAATTTATGCTGTTTATACTATATAACGATCTATATGGATTTCCGATAGTTAATTTTAGACCCAAATATTTGGAAAGAAAAATAAAATGCGCGTGTGGGCAACGACAGCTGAATACTTATGGCCACCATTTTTCTTTTTTAACGCCTTTTTCCATTGTTTATCTTAAAATTAATGTCAACAAATGCTCGCATTCTCGGCTATATTACCGATGCCGATTTGAATGCGAGCGCGACTTATTTACGTGTAAATATTATGGACTGAGCCAGGCATTATTTTCAGACACTTTGTTTTGTAGATCTTTCAGCGGGTCGGGGCGCAAAAAAAAAAAAAATTGCAATAATTCAAACAAATGAGCCAGGAAATCTAGAAAGTCGAAACGCCATATGCAACCTATTATCAGGTTAGCATTAGAGGGATGCCTTTCTACTCTTCTCAATTTAGACTAGGCATGCGCGTTGTCTTCTTAAAAGCTCAACGGATGGCGCTGTTGTCAATAGTTGTCAAATTTATGAGAGTAGAAATATTTCTCATAGTTTTAGCTACATTTGTGTTCCTATTTGGTCATATTTAAAGTTTTATGAATTTATTAACTCCAAACCTAAAGGATGCCCATCATGCATAAAATAACACAATTGTTTAAATACTTCTAAATACTTATTCTAATATTTGTACTTATTGTACTTATAATTGCTTCATAATATTAAAATGTCCCGTTTATTTATAAAAAAATAAACTTAAAAAAAATGTTATGCAACCTCCGATGACCGTCTTCAGAGGTTCCATTAACAGTAAAAACCCATTTTAGGAATGCGCAAAACGTTTTTATTACCCTCAGTTTATTACTTTTTTATAAAGAAACCGGGCAATTTCAAATTATAAAAATGTCTTAGATACTATTAGACAACTAATTCTACACTGGGAACAATGCATTTAGTAGTTATCATCATTTTTTTAAGTATTTTTTTTGCATGGTGGGCATCTTTTTGGGTCGGCCTTAAGCACATATTTGGTGCTTAATCTTCTTTAACTACAAATCTTTGTTCATTTGATCTGCGTCATCTCAATTTGGGTAGCTTTTAGGTAATTTGGTATCCCTAGATACTCAAATTCAACCACATTCCCTCCTTTTGCCATTTTATTCCTATGAAATATGGAAAATAATTTCATCCTTAATATACTTATAATAAGGCACTAATACATCATATAAATATTAAAAATTGCTGTTACAAACAGCTTCAAATCATTCCCCATCATTCTAGCTTTAGTTTGTCGTAAATATAGCGTCATTTCATAGACACATTTCGCTAAATCTAATGCATTAAACATAATCCATGGGGAAAGGAGCCCTATATGAAATTATGTCCACGCTCGGCTGCTGCCACGAATACGTTTCGTCCCATGGGTGGCTTCAAAGCTGACCCCATTGGAACATTCGTAACTTTTGAATTTTCGGACGAAGTGGACAGAAAGCGATGCTTTTAACAAATATACGCACAATCGAAATGCCGCCCGATGGATGCCTTTCAAGATTTCGCCATTAATAATGCAGCGAAATGAGTCACGTCCCAGAGTGGGTGCGTCTTTGTCGTGTCTGTACCCACGTAATATGATCCACGAAAATGAATGATAGTGACAAAAGCGAATCTACCTGGATATATTATACTCCACTTTGCCAGTGACGTTGAAACGGATGGAAAGGCAGAGAGGGTCCCAAATAGAGGGAAAGGGACCATAGTTAATGTACATCCATTAGAATAACAAATCCCTGCCAACACTAAAAATACTTTGGAAAAAAATGCAAAAGATAAAATGATAAGCCACGAATAAAACTTGCATACATTATGTCAGACTCCGATCTAATACTAAGAACTGGGTTGTTGCATTGAACCCCTACAGCATAGCATATCCTTGCTGTGTCAGTAAGGTACTAGCTTGTGGGTTGAATTGAACTAAACGTACTTGGGGGTCCTGGAACAAGCACTTGTTTTGGGAGACGAGGACGAAGAGTTAGTCACAAAATTTAGCTTTTTTGCTACAGATGTAAATAGGTCAGTTTTCAATTTATGTATTTATTGGCATAAACGCCGATATAGTAAATAAAAAATTGTGTCAATTTAACTCATAGGCCCTATGTGACCCATTGCTGATAGATATACATGCATATGAAAATACATGTTTACGATTTTTTTTGCTTTTGACAAAAATGTGAAAAAACTGTAAACGCACACAGCAAGTATGACCTACCCCCGCACTCATCTCACAAACATGCATAGTGCAAAAATGTTTGACGGATATACGGTAGTCAGACCAACGAATGCATCCCCACCGTACTTGGACATATATTATTAAGGGCTAGTGGCTATTCAATAAGTCCGAGCGATTCTTCCCCTTCAAAACAAGCAACAAATTTAATTTCTCCGCCTGTCTATCGCTCTTTCTTTCTCGTGTCTCTGGAGGCTAAGACAGACTTGAATTTCTACCAAATTCGAGCGTAAAATACGAGGCTGCAAGAGATACAACAAAGATCTATCATTTGTAAGTGAATCACCATATGTTTTCACCAAATCAAATCAGGAGATAGAGACAACGGTGATGCACCGACCAATAGATGAGGAGCACTGGTCACTATCATTCCACAGCGCATGCATAACGAAGGGCCACAGCCTGGCTCAGAGGAAAAATCCGGTTTTTATACATGCCAGGAAACGAAATTAGTTTTGAGATGGACTCTCAAAATAATTCTCTTAGGACGATCGGCATACTGCGCAATCTTCGACGACGAAATAGAAAATTCTGAAAACTTTTTTTTGCGAGCACGAAAATGCTGCATTGATTTATTAAACACATTTTTGAGAACTCTATGCGCAGAAACGATTTTTCGAGAAGGTTGCAAATTTGTCATCCAGATCTGAGATCTTGACCATCAAAGTTCGGCAGCGTCAAACTATTTGGACACTGATTAGAGGAGTACATAAACGAGGAACTATTGCAGGAAAAAATCTGCCAACAACGGCATTTGTGTGTTAAGTTATTTATTTTCACCCAAAATTGCACGCATAAACGATTTTCCTAGTTTTCACTTTTTATGTCGTTCTATAGCTCGTAAAAATGGATCGCTTTCCGTATCCGGTACGTTTCTCAGAAATGGTGAAATTTCACTTCATCATCCCCTTAATCCCGTTTCGAGTGCTTCGGCCTGAATGCTCGCAGAAAACCACTTGGGTGGCGAAATGGAGAACCAAATGTTCCCAAAAATGCATTCACAACGCACGACAAAACGCATGCAGCTTCACTGCGCCTGTTTGGCGAACGCAGGCCTAATTTAATTAGTCCGTGAGGCTATGATGTGGGCAGGTCGAGTCGGTGTTAATTATTTCATTTTTGGCGATTAAAATGATGGATTCATTTCCACCTATTAACAATCGCAATTCTCCCCTCGAGCTTCCTGCACGCATGCAGCGCTCCCTGCGCGCGCTCCAGGGGGAATTATATTAATGTCAGTTATGAGTATTGGAGGGCTTGACCCGGGCAATTGACACGAGTCAGTTGCTGAGATTGATAGTTTTATGGGATGTAGGACAGCGTTAATACGACAATATGATGATCATAACAGCAGCGCCTCCATTCCCCCCGGAAGGAAATACCCGGCCAGCTTTTATCAAATCATAACAATTCACAATCCAATTAGTCATTCACGCTAGGATAGAAGCGCGCCACACGGGAGAGACAGATGGGCAGAGATGGCCCCATGGAGGGACACACAACCCCCCACCGCTGCCAGAGAATATTGCCCATCCGTCAGACAGAAAATGTATCTGGAAAGGGATATTTCAAAAGTGCGATGCATTAGATCGTCGCAGAAATGGCGTAAAAGAGAATGAAGTGGGGAGCATAAATGATGAGCACGAACACTTTCTAGATTTCAATATTAAAATGTTACGATAGTGCCCATCGCTGTATTTTTTTAAAACAAAATTCATTGGTTTGTTAATCTGTTCACTGTTCTCTGGGTAGCGGTCTACATTGCTGTCACTGATACTGTCATTGCTGGAGAAATCATAGACATTCCCACAAAAAAGACACGGATGGAAATGTTGAATATGACCATATATGGGGTTGTATATGCCATAACTGTTTATACATTAGCCATATATGGCCAAATATTGACATAGCAATACAGTGTAACTTTAGATAGTCATATATGATCGCATACATGACCACATATCAAAATGTTTATATTTTTAAGGTATGGACATGTAAGAAAATGGAAACAAGTGCATATTGTACATGGATATGAATGGTTCTACAGTGAATATGGTTTTGTGGGCTTATAAAAGTTACATAAGTTATATACGTCCATATACAGCCCATAGTGCGCAGTGTTTTAAACCATACTTTTATACAAATAATTCTAGCATGTCTTTTTTTGTCACAGATATAATTCTACTCATTATTAATGTCGCATGCAAATAAGAAAAATAGAAGAATTGCCTAAAGGAAAATTTGGCAGGTCAGTTTACATCACCAATTGATAAACTGAACACCGAAATGTACGCGGAGTGATGAAACAACATGATTTGCATATTTCAGTGAACTTGTTGCTCATGAGAGAGATTGGACATAAATGTGAATTGCAATTGATCTTTATCCGTAACTATTTTTTTCCAATTTGAAGTATTTATTCCGCACAGCTTGAAATGTGTCCGTTTGTTAACTTTTCGACAATTTTACGAAAATCTGAACTTAGCTTTTACTATACATCTATATGAAAACCATTACAACTAATAATAAGCTGCATTGTTTCTAAATTTGACTCAATTTTTTTCTGTTTTCAACTGTTTTTCTTCGCATCACTTTATGCACAATTTACGCTAAACGGTAATTATTATTATAAAAAAGACAAATAATATGATAGGATAAATTCCAGTTTCGACGATTGAAAACGACCGCAAATTTACATGAAGAACTATGATATCGGCTTGTATTAGGTGAAGCTAGCGTATCATATCCACCCCACTTGCAAATAAATAAAAATGGCAATTCTATCAGCATACGGGGAGGCTCGAATACCATAAAAATAGGATGAAAACCGTCTTTCAATTTATCACTGCTAGGAATTTCATTTAGTATAGTATGCGAGTTGGCTCTATATGAAAAGAGGAAGTCAAGGGGGGCGAGTGGAGACTCGAAGGGAGGGATACGAACGGCTGTTATATGCTTACAAACTGAATTTTTTTCAGACTTCCTCTATATAAAGTTCGTTCAGTGCATTAAAGTAGTTTGAATTTCATTACATTTTCTTGCACATTTTATTCTGTCTAAAGTGTACCATACATTTTATTCATCATAGTGTTGAATTTGAAATTCACTCGTTTAAAATGTGAGTCAATTCACGAAGTGCTTTTCCTATTGTGATGCAAATGTGCGTTTCAAAATGGTTATATGCATTTGGAAAGATGAAGTTGACTACAATGGATGGTCCTACGTAACGGCCTGGAGCGTATAAATGGCATCGTTTTGCGCCAAAATGGAGATCACAGTCAACCGCCATTATCGTTTATAATTTATTTCCAACCAGACAAAATTAAATTCAAAATTTCAGACTTTTTTGCAAATACGACGAATGGAGGAAGAAGACGATGAGCCGCCCACTGAATAAAATGTTTCTGGAAATTTGAATAGTTTTCGGTTATACATGTAAGTGCAAACGATGCATATAGATGCGTTAGAAGGGTTCCTCCCAAAAGAAAACAGCTAGGCCTACATGCATTTTTGAATTATATTTCAAACATTTTCCAACAATGTATTAATGATTTTTTATCGGGGAAAATATGTGTTATTTATAAAGAATGAGAATTAAGAGCACCTTGCGAAATGCAACACTTTACTAAGTGACCACTAAGCTTAAAATCAAACATCTACAAAGCTGTGCATACATTTAATACAAGTACAACCAAGATTGATTGAAAATTAAGTTTCCATAAATAATTAAAACCTCTTGAAACTGGTTTCAAGAGTTTAGCCTTTTTGCGAACGAAAACTAAAAAGCTTTTCTACAGTATAATTGCCTTTTAAATAGATGCAATGTGTTTGATTTTCGTGGAAATTTTCAACAAATTGGGTGCATTCTTGACTTCAGTAACAATAGTTAAACAACAGAAACAAAAAATCTATTACCTAAATATCTTTTAAAGCTTCTTTCAAAACCTACTCAAGCCAAAATATAAAAATGAGTTCAAGTTCTCTGAAGAACAAAAATATTGCATCATTTGTATGAAACTAATTATTGTTAATGATAATTTACTTCAATACCAAGATTTCATGATTAAATAAATTAAAACCCGATGCTTCAAAAATGCGTATGAAAAAATCCTATCGTTACTATCGTAAATTAGCGAAACCTGCCAGAAACAAACCAGACATCTTAGCACTTTGTACGCTTTGGATTCTATAAATATGAATCCAACTAGCTGTAACATTTCCCCTAGAAGGTTTGTGACGTCATCTGCCATATCCATAATCCTCGTACAGAATAGAACACTTTTCAGATTAGATAACAGATTGTCCGATGATTTGCGCAACGCTAATATTGGCCTTACACCTCTTTTATAACGTGTTTGTTCGACTCTATAGACGAGACTCGCATTTTAATAAATGAATTAATGGCATTATCAATCCTTATATATAGTTGATACGCTGCATAAACAGGGGTGCCTCCTACACGGGGGTCTTGGTGGGGTGGAAAAAACGGAGTTCATGAATGATGAAGGATGGATGCCCATCTATTTTTGCTATAATAAGATTCGCTGTCTGTGTATTCAGCAACACCGTGGATGAAGAGGAGCATAGGCCTAGCGGAATTATATATATTGACATACAATAAAACCACTTAACCCCTAGCTTGACCCCCGCCTCCTCTCCATTGCATGCATCTGTCACTCTGGAGCACAGCCACCATTTTTCCATCTTTTCAGACCCCCTGGATTTGGGAAATAGCAACTCCTCCTCCTCATCTCTCTCTTTCCTCTCTTCGGGGCTTTTATTGATATTATCGCGTCTACTACGCCTACAATTTTAGCCTAGACTCAAATGCTATCAACATGGGCTCGAGGGCGAACTCAAAAGTTGCACCATCTTTAAAAGTTAAGCCGGAACTGAGGCATTTTCAAAGTTTCGCCAATTAAGTTTGCATTTGTTGCAATGGGTCACAGATTTTACATGCAATTAAGCGAACTTCAGTTACTTTAACGAAATGTTGACGTTAGTGTGCCTAGATACACGCTGTGCACGTATATATATTATGCATCAAACTTCGGAAAAATGTGAATGGATCGAAAGGGGAAATGGGCGATCTACTGGGAATTAACAAGCAGAAAACATCAAATATGTTAATTACCATTGATTGCCATGACAATTTCAATTAAAAACAAACGCTGCGCTATGTTTCGCAGCCTTTATAACTAACCCAGATCGATATTTGCAGCTGGATATCAGCAAAGTTTTGAGGACAGTGCTGAATAAAGACGAGCGAATTGGGAAACATTTGTTTTAATACGCAACAGAATGTTGCATTTGTGCTGTCATCAGGCTTTCCAATATATTTTCATCCATTCATGACAAATGAAAAAAGTATGAGTTAAATTAAATCCGTAAAGTTACCTAAATTAAAATTCACGCTAATCAAGGAAAACTAAATGTAAATTTTAGGGATTCTAATTCTAGAGCCGTCTCATCGCAGCGTCAGGCAACAAAAGGGACACAAATATGAAATGAACACATTCCTTCATGTGTTTTACAAAACTGTAAGAACAAGTACCAATCATTTCAGAAATGATTAATGGATTTATATTTCATTTATTTCTCAGTATAAACAATGGGGCTAAATGATCTATAACACCATTCAATTCGCATTTGTCAAGTGTTTGTCTAAACAGAATTGGATTAGAACTTTTTGAACCGCCCGGAAGCGAAATGGATCTCCCTAGCAGGCCCTGAATTTATGGGAGGGTCCATATTTTAACCTCTCATTGCTTTCGCTTTCATATCGCCTCAGTGTCCTGCTCATCACTTTCCCCAATTTCCGGCAGAGATACCATAATGAAAGTATCATTGGGGTTGATATCATTTATCTATATCATTCTGACAGGACACGCCATATAGCGAGCATGTGTGGTGTATACCGGTCAGGCGTATGGCCAGCGTTGGTGGAGGAGAGGCACATTAGTCACGAGCGATTTAGCGGAGTCAGAAGAAATGACTTTGATGGTACACGTCCAGAAGATGCTTTCAAAAAAATATGACGACACTTCGAACTAGCGAGATCACTAGAACGTATAAATATTGGTAAAATCGTGCATGCAGCTCAGGAACTTGAGATAAAACCTTAGGGAAACGAAGTTGGAAATCTTTGTATTTCTGCACACAAACACGTACATGCCCATAAGATAATGGTTCTTTTTTTCAGATAATATTTTTTTGCAAAAATGCCATCGTCATGCTATATAAAAGTATCTGTCAAGCTACTGCCAAAATTTGGACAAAATTGTCCACACATTTCCCCGCCATCTTCCTGCAACATAAAAATTCGTTAAAACCAAAAAAAAATGAATGCGTGGTCTTCCAAAGTCAGCAAATTTTTCCAAAACAAAAAATTGGAACTAATAACAGATTTGTAAATTTTGCAACATTATAATGTAAATGCATGTAATAATAATAAAATAAGCTTAATTTTGCATGAGCAATACCAAAGTAGTTATTTCCCTTGATCATACAGACGAATGGGACACAAAGGAATTTGTTTTATGTAACTGGTAAATATGGAGTGATCAATGATCATCTTGCACCCTGTAAATTTCATTTGGCGTTCAATGCCCCAGCGCAGCATCCCTAATACCGAATGTCTATGAAAAGGTATAAAAATGGCTCCTCAGTTTAATTTCATTATTTACAAAGAAACTCATTTCGTTTTATATACGTGCGTACGGGAGCGTCCCGTCATCTTATGTGAATCAGATATAAAGTGTAAACGTGTCATTTTCCACTATCACCCATAATAATCTCTCCAGCTATAATCTCCAGCGTTTTGTGCACCACAATGTGTCAATGGAGCACAATGGATAGCTTCAATAAAGACAGCAGAGAGAAACTTAGTACTAAGGGTAAAAAGGGAGGCATTAAAGAGGAAGATGAGGGGGGGGGGGAGGAGGAGAGAAAGCACCCCACCATACGCCCTATAAGAGCTTTATGTGCGAGCGCAGATATCCCATATTATATCCTTATAACGTGTTCCTCAAGCAGCCTATTTTTTGCATAAATCCCTATGGAGATTAAGGAACATTTGTCATTGTAACTCTTGGCACTTTACCCTATATAGACAAAGTACAGGGTGTCCCACCTGTCAACGGCCAGCCAAGCAGAGTGAACACGAAGGGATATCGAGTATCAGTTTGAAACTATTTTGTCTTGATCTAATTTGCATTAAACGCAAGTTTGTTTGAATGTGGAATTAATGTCTTATCTTCAGTTTCAGTAAAAAAAAACAGTGCACTGCATGCTAGTACTGTATGTTGTCTTCACTAAAGAATTGCTCAGCTAACATTCATTCATAATCTTCTTGTTATGTCAACAGAAAAATGTGATGCGTTGGACCACTATCATGAATCTGATATCTAACTCTGTTAATTCTTCAGGAAACGCGAAGATGAACAGACTAATTCATCCATACCACCAACTGCAGAAAAAATGCACATTCTGGTTACCCCCAGACGATCCTACTAACCAACCAAGATTTTTTTAAACAGTTTCTGCATTCTGAAATTCCACTGCCTCCACTGCACGAGTCAATACCCTGAAAATTTGTAAAATCTCATTACCTCTAAATGTGCATTTATGGCACAAAAAAAGGAAATAAAAACGCACTAGTCAGCTATGTAACGTCAAAATAGATATCAAAGAGCGCGAGTTCACCCCAGTGATACGTGCATAAACCGATGGGGAAAAACCGAGGTCTTTGAAGCAAAAAAACCGCCGTATTGAAACAGACGGTAGTTTTGCATTTGCTTAGAAATTTGGCACCGCGCATAATGTGAAAATGGTTGTCACTCGGTGCTCTATGGGACGTGTTGACGAGCGTTTTTTAACGTCTTGGGGCTCCCTCAGATGCACCATCAAAAGCACATGGAGCGTGACTCAAATATCTAAGTCGTCTCATAAAAACCCCACCTTATTTTAAATGCGAGAGGGTGAAAGAAAGCGCCTCGATATAGCTTACCTGTATGCACACAGCCGTGAAATCTTAGTTTAGGAGACCTCCAAGAATATAAATTGCGTTACAGCTATATAACATTTGCTAAGGCTTTTTAGCAAAATAACAGCACCGTGTCACAACAGGCACTGAGCGTGTATCGTTGAAATTGCAAGGTGTAACAGCGATGAAGGAAAATTCAAAATATACAAGATAACTTTCAAAGAAAAAACTTAATTGAATCCATACGTTTGCATAAAAACATGTACTAGGGGTCTTTTGTATTTCCGAATTCGCTTATATTTAAATAAATTTTACTTATCATAAAACGCAATTCTTACTACATGTACATGTATATAAGACTGCCAGTTGTATTTAAGAAGCCGTTTTTACCCAGAATATGATGTTCTGATTTAATGTAAATATGTAGTGAAACTTGAAAAGAAAGTTTTTTACTACAAATAATGCTTCTAATAAACATCAGTGAATGCTTTTTGCATATTTGTTGAATCCTTTCAACTCAAAGGAAAAGTAACAACGTTAGCACATAATCAAAAAAGAGCTTTTATATTTTATAAAGCTGGTTTTGGAAATACGTGCATTTGAAATCATGTAAAACAATTTGCAATACACAAGTGGAAATACCTGAAACGAGATACAAGAAATTCAACAAGCCGATGCATGATCCACAACACACAACCAAAATTGATTATGACCATATTTAAAAATGTTTAAAATGAAAATAAAAATACTGGTGTAATGAGTGAGCCATTGCATGCAAACTAGGTGAACTAAGTAATAAAACTTTGATTATGCATTGGAATTGAAGAAGGTGTTAATTGAAAAATTAAAATGATTTTTATAAAGGGAAATTTAATCGAATTTGTGAGTCTCCCAAAAGTGCCTCTCTCCGTCAAATGACGACCATTGAAGCTGTAATAACGCCTCGAATATTTAATCCGCAGACAAATGCGAGATTGTTTCTGCGGAAAACAAAGTTTCAACCCAATTCTGAAGACGACGAGCAGTGGATTGCGATTGAATTGTGTTTAGGTGATTTTCCAGCTCAATGAACTGCATAACTTATTCCCTTTCAAGCCTTAGTGCGATACCGAACTTAATAGTTTTCAATTCAAAATGGGATGAGTTGCGCTGAGACACGTAGAAATTACCCTCGATGCGAAATTTTCTCATTGTTGCAACGCAAATCCTGTCCTTGAAGCACTTATCTTTATGCCACTGTATTTTAAAACTCATTCAGCGACGAGTCTCTGAAACAATTGCTGGATTGGAATACAGAATGATTGAAAAATCTAATAAAAACTCCCCCACACACTCGAAAGTATTGCCGAAATACGCTGGTCAGTTTTTAATTCTGTTTCACTGACCACAGCGAAGAAAAGAGAGTATTGCTGAATTTAAAAAGAGTGAACGGTGTTTACAACTCAGCCATCTATCTTTCTCAAGTTTCACAAAATTAATAAATGTCATCAGATATTTTGGTAGTTATTAGACAAAAGGCGCCTAGATGAAATGATCAAATGCGAAGTGATCCACTTGTTTCTCAGATCAATAAAAATTATTAATCGACCACCTTAAAAATTCAACCATAGGCTATCACGCAATACTTTGATGTTTGTCGTGATTGCCCTTCAATTTCAGTCAAATTATTACACTTTCACCAACGCTACCAAAGAAAACATGAATGGACTCCCCGAGTAACTTTTCTAATCAAGACAAAATATCACGTCCAGTCGTAAAATATCAACAGTAAATGTCGATGTAAGCGTGGATTTGTTTTATAATTTAGAATTTGAGTCCAGTCCGATCGGGCAGTTTTCCAAACTTTCGTTATCTGGGTTTGTTGTGTTTATGCGTGCATGGGAGGGGTGGGTAGGACAAGGCACTTATAGAGATTCGAAGTGAAAATACGCCACTGCGATTCCCACAATTTACTCTCCTAGGGGAGAGTATCGTCTAACAAAACCACATTTATATGTCAAACCAGCTTTTTTAGTAAATTCCCCAGACGACAGGATGGAAGAGAGCCACCACTATGGACCGTAGTGGTCAATTAATTTTTTTAGATTAAGGTGTTGCTTCGGACAATCGGGAGGGATCTCGCGACCATATATATTGTAGAGAGTCGCGTTTTAAATGATTGCTAAGGTGCTAAGAGCTTGCCAAGTGCAAGAAGATGAGAGGTGGGGGAGCTGATGTACGCCAATGGGGACGCCGTCGCTTTGGGGTGTAAAGATCAGATAGAAACTAAGGAATGGTCTGATTGGTGGATTTCGCATCAATTGGTCATTAGAAAACGACGTGGGATTCAAATCTCCGAGGAAATGAATTGGAGTTTGCAGTTGAAAGAGCTCCAATGTTGTTCAGTGGTCACAAGTGGCATTTCCTGATAACAAGTGGTCAGCCATCTACAAAT
>JAQIXS010000761.1:0-39114 GCA_034700785.1 Rossiulus vilnensis | reverse complement strand
TAACTAAAACAAAAGTAATACCCATAAATTCTTATGCATTTTCTATGCAAATCAAAACATAAAAAAATGACTGCAAGCATTCAGAAATGCAACACAAATAACATTCATTACAAACGATTACATGATAAGCCCACATTGGCTGTAGATTAACGTTTCAAGAAATTCCGAATATTCCAGTTTATTGTTAAATAAATGAACTGAACTATTTCAAGTCTCTTATAAGATATCCCACATTGATGTGGAAAATTTTGCAAGATATTTTATTTAAACAACATTATCGTAAAAAAAAGGTCATTAACTTTTTGAGTTGACCCCTCTGGAAATGTACGAAGTACTTCTAGGGTCGTTATCTGTCGTTATAGGAAACTTACTGATGTATGTTATAATAATTCCTAATTTCCAGGATAGGCCTGAAACCTTGAAACCAATTGCCAAACTAAACCAGTTTGAAATACAAGGTAAAACACATAGAAATCATAACGAGAGATTTAATTTCGGCATATGCCTGAAGACATTCTGCCCTCAAGCCTGAATTAATACCATGGGAACATGTCCTAAACTGAACCATCCACAGGATTAAATTTCCCAGGGTCGTTTTATGCAGGCTGTGGTAACTGACATTATCAGAATTCTGGGTGGTATAATCACAAACAATTCATAATGAAAGGTTCATTTGGGTATTCGGCATATAAAAATTACGTTAAACCAGAGGCCTCTCATGACCGACCTTCCTCAGGGTTGGTGGAATATTTAATATGAAAATAAGTGATACGAGGTTTTATACAGACACAAACTCTTTGCATTCGACAAGGGTTGTCTCCATGGCTGCTTGTTTCAGTGGCATCTTCTGCGATGGCACGTTGGCTGGATTATAATGACCATTGTGATGTTAATTACATTTTTTACACCTTTTCGTCGGTCATTTCCAAGAATTGGGCATACACGTCCCTTGTGCATTCGCCTTTAGAGTTGAAGGCAAATTTGTAATAGCTCCCATCTCCACAAATGGCTACATTTGTTAAAGACAGAGAAATAACGTTAATTCAGTCATAAATTACTATTACAATGTAAAGATCCTATCGACAAAACAGCAATATTTTTTAATGGTCACAATCTTTTTAAAAAAACTAATCAGAATGTTTCCATATTGTCGTTTAAAAACGGTTTTATGACGCAATCGAGCATTGCCATTTATGGATGAACTTTGCCTTGTATATGAAGTACGCATACATTGTTTTACGTTTCATTTTCCAAGTTATAGATAATGTAGTAGGCGCTATCGAAAATACAACTATAAACATGAAAAACTACGCAAAATGTCACATTGTAGACTGGCGAAAAGTTTGGAAAAAGTCACTTTTTCCTTGGGGTTTTTGAGTATTGTAGTTTAATTTTCGTCACTAGTGACATTTTGAATGTTTTTAGTTCTAGTTTCGCTAGCGCCGTTCAATACACAGGGCAAAGCTCATCCATAAATGGCAATGCTTGTGTCGTGCTACCTTTACAATATTTTTTAAAACAAACGGAACTATCATACTTGCAATGATCCTTTGAATTGATCAAGTCTATATACCTATGACAGAATTTGCATCACCACCAAAAGCGCAAATACATTGGGCTCCTCCGGGCACTTGAAATCTCGAAAAGCTCCACTTTGAACTGAAGTACTTGGGAAGAAACGATGCTGAAGCTAGGCTGGAAGCAGCACAGAAAATTAACTGTTAAACATCTATTTTTCTAATAATGATGTTGCAAACTAATGAAAAAATAGAGAAACATACCTAGATTGCTTATTTTTCTTTAAATCTTCTACTGCAAAAACATGCACAGTGCCATGATCACTTGATAAGCACAATAAGGATGAATCATGGTTAAAGTTGAGGCTGGAAAGAAAATAAAGAAATTATGGTGGAAATTTAGCAAGACCTGAAGAAATGTCCCTTTAAAAACACAACTTGCCAATATATTAATGCATTATTTGCTCCCCTTCTTAGCTCGTTTATCAAAACTCCATTCGTTGTGTCAAAAACACGGATTAGCGTACCCTTTGGAAGAAGGAAAAATCATTGTTTTTAATTAAATATCTTGTAGAAATTACAAACAAACCAAGCCTGACGTCCAGTAATTACATGTCATCTTTTCCATTCCAAAATAACATTTCCAAATAAATTTCATTCTTTTTAATTTTCTTGCCCGCAAATTCCCAATTAAAAACATTTTAGCCGAGTAGTTGCAAATGGTACATGTGGTACAATGGACAAACTAACAAATTTGTACAGCTTGTTAAAAAGTCGTGCGTCCAACCTTCTCCGAAGCTGTTGCCAGCTTGGTCCCCTGTAGGTTTAAGGCGATACAGCTAAGGGCGGCTTCATGAGCGGAAACGTCTAAGGGTGCCTTTTCCGTGTTGGCCAGATCTACCAGCTGGACGTGTCCGGTTTTCCGGCCAGGAAAGGCGAGCAAGGAGTTATTACTGTTTGGGCAGAGAACGCAAAGACCTGGCAAAGTATGTTATTTTTTCACATCAGTCGATGGCGAAATTAAATTGAGAAACTGATATATTGGGAAATTTTTTGTCACCCTTGGGGTTGCTGCAAGTTTCAAAGACATGAAGCTGCTGTGGGTTCTGCGTGAATGTGTAGACCTTGATCATGGTTTCTTGGGCGACCACGATCCTGTCCCGCCGCAATTTCACTGCCTTTACTTCGCTCGAGAACTCCAGTTCAATGACGTGCTGTTTCTTGAGATCGTCCCACACCATCACTTAAGACAAAATGGGCATGCTGTAACTATCCTCACCAACTTCTCGCTAAGTCGTAGGGCTGCCACAGGATTTTCCTCCAGTTATGTTAGGCTGCAAGCTTGCCAGTGATGACACTCGTAGAACTTTTTTTTATTCACAAAGCTTCGTTATTTCTGTTTGCTTGTTCTGCACACTCTTCATCAAATGAAATTATGGGCAATAAGATGCAGCAGCAAATGAGCGACCATTGCAGGAAACAAATGTTTGGAATTAAAAATTTCTAACGAATTAAATTAACAGTTGAATAATTATTTTCGTTTGATTGGACAGTTCTACTTTAGTAAAATTTCCCAAGTTTGTAGTTCCCCTTATATCAAAAATTAATCTTAACAAACTTTGAAATCTACAAAAATTATTTAAGATGGTCGTTAAAACTGGAATACCAATAAGAATGCTCATCATTGCGAGGGTAGGCCTATTGCTGTTAGCATTATCTCCCGTCTACGAAATAATCCTTGCTAAAAGTAATGTACTCATATTTGTGAAATTGCCTGAATGAACTCATTTTGTACAAAGTTTCGGTGAAAGCTATCAAACGTCTTTGTATCTTAGCAATGCGAGCATTTATTGTCACTAAACAAAGCATCACAACAAGAACTATCAGTTGAAGTAATCGGAAATTTTCTTTTGAACAACATATTCTGCAGTCATGTCACAAAACTGATCCTCCAGAGCGTCCACATTTCTCAGGTCCTCGTTATTGTGCTCGAAATAAGCTCGAAGGAGAGTCAAAGCAGCCAGAGCATCCTTGCGAGCGGGAGGGGGTGTGATTGCTTGCTGAACTCTCTCTTCGTTCTCTTCTTTATCGTGATGGCCACTCTTCTGCTGGCATGCTTCGTTGCCGGTTTCGTCGTCTGTGCTCTCGTCATAGCAGTCCAAAATCACGTCACATTCAACGTAATCGTTGAACTCATTCTCCGGCATTTGCAGCTGGACAATTGCGTCTTCCACTTTGGTTTCTTCTCCTTCCTTCGCAAGGCCCACTTTGCGATAGCAATTCTGAATCGTGGTTTGGGTCACCAAGCGCCAGGACTGTTCGATGAGCCTCATGGCCTCTAACACAGTAATTGTTTCCACAAAGTTCTGCGGAGAGACCCCCTTTTCGATGGCAAGTAATTGCTGCCGCACGAAGTTCTGACGGTAGTAGACTTTGAAAGCCCGAATTATCCCTTGGTTTAGCGGTAGGATGATGGAGGGCGTCTTTGCCGGCAGAAGCTGAATTTTCACACTCTGCAAAACGATGCCTCCCTCTAGCTTGTGACCAGCCGCATTTTCAGCAAACAGCAGAATCTTTCTTTTCTGATTTACCATTGCACTGTCGAAGTCCTGGAGAATTTTCGACCACACCAAACTGGTCATGCAGGCGGTTCGATTGGGGTAATAGGGAAGGGGAATCTCCACCCCTCGAACGCATGGAAGCTCTTTCGCTCGGCCGATGATAAATATTTGTTTGTCAGAGCCATCCATATTGCACAAAAAAAGAATAGTCAGACGGGTCTTCTGCGTCTTATCTCCTTTAGCAGTTGTCACTCCAGCGGGAAGTGCCTTGTAGTACAGGCTTGTCTCGGCTGCATTGTAGATGTCCTTGGCATCATACTCTGCCAAAAGAGAAGGTATCACTTTCTCGGTTAAATCAGCCGCTTCGGCCTGATTTGAAGTGCATTTCTCACTTTGCGGCCTTCTTCGGAAAGTCACGTTCGCCTTGGCCTTCCATCTTCCAAGCCAGCCATTGCACGGCTCAAAGTCTGGAAAGTCCAACAGCCGAGCCAACTTCTTGGCCTCTCTCTGGATCATCGGGCCATTGATGACAACATCCTTCGCCTGCATCTGGTGAAACCATGCACTGACAGCCTGGTCGAGTTTTTCGTAGTTGCCCTTGCGCAGACGTTTTCTCGCAGTGTTCCCATTTTCAAGAACAATGCCTCTAATTTTCGCTTCTTGCTGAACAATGCGCGAGATTGTGGCCATGCCAATCCCATAGTGCAATGTCACTTCCTTTCTTGTCTTAGTTTTCGATTGCAGAGCGTCCAGAATTTCGATTTTCTGTTCTATGCTCAAAGATGTGAGCTTTCTTTTCGGCCGAGACATTTTTGCTTCCTAGCACGCAACAGTCTTGACAGAATGTGCAGGTTGCCGCAGTCACTGACTATAAACGGTAGCAACTCAAAGATGCTTTTGGGAGGTAGACATTTTTGGCTTCATTTATTCTGTTTTGGCTGTATTTTAAGCAGTTATGCTATACTCATTATTTTCATTTTTGCATGGAACAAACATGATCAGACTAAATAACCGATTTGCCTTATCTACAGAGATTGAAAAAGAAAAGAAATATCTTGTATTCGAAATTTTTCTCAGATTCAGACCAGTGACATTCCTTCGTGCTCATAATCATATTTGATGAAGTCAAATGAGCAAAGTTTAGTAATGTATTTTTTTTAATAAACATCCAACAGGGTTGACCAGCAGGTCAGCTTTAGGTTTTATTTCTCAGATGTCTTGCGAAACATAACTGTTAAATTTCCCGGAGATTGCCGAGTTAAACCCTGTGGCGGCCCTGAAAAAAGAAATGTCGGCAAATAAATACCTTTATTGGGAGGGTATTTTGGCGTCTTGCCCCCACCCACCAACGCCAAGTAGTTGCATCTGAAGAGCATCTCCACAAAGCCAATTCCGCCATCAGAGAAATCTTCACCAAACACAATCCTGTTATAAAACTTCTGCCAAAAGAGCAACCTAACATCGATACCAATTTGGCAATTTGGCCATTCCCAATTCCCTACCTCTGCGCTCTTTTTCCTTCAACGGATCACAGTTGTAAATCCTAAATCCGGACTCCATGCCACAAGCAAAGCATCCTAGAAAATGTATTATTTTACGCCAGGAGTTAGTCTAAAGAGTTTACTATTGACTGAAACAAACTTTGTGAACATGAAACGAGCATGTACTGCACTAAGGCAAATACATACATGTACATTATTCAAAACTAGCATATCCTCCTTTCAACTCGATGATAAGCATAGAGTATAATGGAAATTCCAACTATTTGGATTATGTTTTATAATTGATATAGACCCTATTCTAAACGCACTTTAGAGGAAATCGCTGCATCGTGAACATCTTTCAGAAAGCATTAGTTTTACATTTTTATCCACGATGCAGAACCCTCGGTAGTCTGGATATTATAACAGAAAAGGATATATACATGTAGTTTACATTCCAAAACTATTACAGCATTATAAAAGGGTGGTTATGGACTTGAAGGGTGCAAAAACCTAGAAATCCTTTTAGGTTCCAAATTATTCTTAAATGGGAAGTGTTAATCAGAGGCGATAGGAGCACCGTTAAATTAGGGTTCACAACCAATTTAAAGTATCGATGGAAGACCTGGCTTAAAATGACATAGTAGCAAAATATCAAATTACAACCAGAATAAAAAATCGAGACCCTGACACTGTGTAAACATGGAGGCTCTCCGTCGCGCAGGTACGTACCTTGGTCTTGATTAAATCCGGCGAATAACAGGCCGTTGCCGTACGGGTTTAAATTCGTAAGATTCATCCCTTTAAGGGCTGGAGTAGCACTCTAATGAAAAGCTAGTCTAAATAAGCTTATTTTTGATCATTTCCAAACTGAATGTCACATCGTTTACACCCCCTGCGACATGGTTGTGTACTACGAGTCTACGGCGAAGTATGTTTCGTAAAAGCTTTTCGATTCGCACTTTGGTCTACTAGAATAGTGGAAAGGTTGAGTGGGGTCAAATCTGCGGCCATATTTGGAAGTTAGGTAATCGCCGCTAGTGGCGCATTGGCCAGAAAGCGCGGCGAATTTGAACTTATCTCAGTTTTCACAAAAACAAATAGTTCCAATCAGCTACCAAATAAAATAAACAGACTGGCATGTAGATGTAAAATAAATTGACATTTGGCTCTTGCTCCGGATATTTTAAAAAGTATCAAATTTTACATTTTACAATTAAATTTTGATAAAAAACAAAACATTGCAATTTGACCCTGTGAAGCTGCGTTATTACGACACTAGGTGGCGGCACTGTGACTACAGGGTCTTGTTGGCTGGAGGCTGCAGCATCGGTCAACTTTCCTCTGAATTTACCATGGCTCTGCGAACTATCAGCGCAAGTTTGGTGAACAATTTTATTAAAACCCGATGCAGTCATGGCCTGGCAATCTCCGTGGCCAAGTGCATGTCAACAGGTAAATTGGTTGGAACAAATCTGCGTTTCCGAAAATGTTAGACATGTAGTGAATGCATTTGAATCGCGTCTGACTTTTCAGGCGGCCAGTACAAAACCGTGCTGGTGGAGACCAAGGGCAAGGTGGGCTTAATCACGCTGAATCGCCCCAAAGCCCTCAACGCCCTGTGCGACGAACTGATGTCCGAAGTTGGGGACGCGTTGGTGAGGTTCGAGGCCGACAAGACCATCGGTGCCATCGTTCTCACTGGCAGCGAGAAAGCCTTCGCTGGTAAGTGCACTTGACCTTTGATTTGTGGGCTGTTTGGACCGGTCGACCTTGGATCTGCGAAAGAGGACGACAATCATAAACACTCGTGGTTGCGTAGCATGATTTGATGTATTTAAAAAATAAATCAAATGCTTAAACAAACTGACTTCATTGGATGGCGTTATTTTCTGTATGCATTCAAAAAATTAGATATGCTTGCCTCCTACTTTTGAATTTAAAAGCAAAAACATAGCATTGCATTAAAATAATAACATGGCATATCTTTGCTGAAGCAGGGCACTGAATTGATTTGAATTGAAAATCCGTTGGGAAACCTCTGATAACAGGACCTTAATAGGTAATTAAAGAAAAAAATTATATGGACAAAATTGGTTGGGTGCAATCTGTTTTGTGATATCAACGTGCACATTGAAACAAATTAACTTTTGCAAGTGCATCCTATTGAACATTCTCTAAAAAATTTCATGATTTTGCATCAAAATGTTCAGAAAGGTATTTAAAAGTGCTGGACAAGTAGAAATTAAAGGTCTTTATCAAATAAGTGACTATGCTTCCAATTTTATTTGTTTTTGAAGCTGGGGCTGATATCAAGGAAATGGAATCTATGGACTTTGCCAAAGTATACACTGGATCGTTTTTGTCTGATTGGACCAAAATAACCAAATGTTCAAAGCCGATAATTGCTGCTGTAAATGGATACGCGGTACGTTAAATGCTCTAATGTTTTGTGCTACAAGATGACACATTCTTTGCCTGTAGACATAACTGCATTTTTGGTTCTTATGGTATATTTTTCTTTCCATGGCTGTGTAGTTCCTTTAAAAATCCGCCATAGCGATGCTCCTTACCTTCTCTATTTAAGTCTACTGTTTTCTTCAAGCGCTTTTACCGGCATGTGTGTGCCCATTGGTCGTAAGGTTCGATATACCACCTTCAATAAATAAACTTTTCCTTTTAGCTCGGGGGTGGTTGTGAGCTTGCGATGATGTGCGACATCATCTATGCTGGTGACAAGGCGCAATTTGGACAACCAGAAATTCTGTTGGGAACAATTCCAGGTCACTATTATAAATATTTCTTATTTCAGTTTAGGGTTTTGTTCTAAAAAATATGGCATTTGAACTTCGCAATACAATCGTTATTAACTTCTCCAGGTGCTGGTGGAACCCAAAGGTTGACGAAATTGGTTGGGAAATCGCGTGCCATGGAAATAGTGCTGTCTGGAAATCGTATCTCGGCCCAAGATGCGGAGAAATGGGGTGAGAATCGTTGACCACATCTTATGGTGTGTATTGGACAGCTACTGTTCATAAAATTTCACTTTTTAGGGAATATATAATTTTTATGAAGCTCATGATTTTCATGTGTCTCCTTATTTCGTTCTTCATTCGACGACTTGCCTTATGATTTAAAAAATCAGGAACGGGAATTTAGAAATTATTTGCATGTCAATTTAAACAGATTTAATTTGCTTGGATTGGTTTTTTACTGCACCGTTTTCTTATTGTATTTTATATCGCTAGGACTGGTTGGAAGAGTGTTTCCTGCTGATCAAGTTATAGCAGAAGCCTTAAAACTCGGAGAGAAAATCGCTAGCAATTCAAAGCTTATCGTTGCCATTGCTAAGGAAGCTGTAAACACATGTAAGGAGGTCTGGGTTCGATTGTTATATTGCTATTAAAGAAACCTAAGCCAATATCCCATTCCAGCTTACGAAACTACACTGCAGGAAGGCATTCACTTCGAACGGAGACTGTTTCATGCCACATTTGCCACGGTAAGTCGAACATCTTTTCTTAATTGAGGGAGAAACAAAAATGCCTTCATTTGATTTTAATTCGTGCGCATAGGTTCCTTTGAGTTTCTTTGGGAAAATGCTTATCATTTATGTTCATAAGTTTTATTTCAAATACTATACATATTGGATAGTTATTTCTTATACATCAAAATTAGTCCTTAGTTTGTGAAATTTGTTATAAATTCTTTTATCCAAGTATTCCATTTAATGTACATGATAACATTCAGCAATTTTTTAATCATAGAATTATAGGCCAAAATCCATAATTTGTGATGTATTATCGAAAATTTGTCACCTGTTGCATTTGTGGAATTTATATTTAGTAGTAGTTTACCGTCCCAATAATTGTACGTTTTTTTCCTTAAATTTGTGTTCTTGTGATGTGCGTGACTGGGGTTCACGAATTCTCTGAAATACCTGAAGTATATAATTTCTTCCACTGCAGTAGGTTAGTATTTTTTATGTGAAAAAAAACATGCTCACCTTGCAACCTTATACTGTGGCCCACCCCATATTATCTGGAGGTCATTGTATATTTTGGATGCTATAAGTTTAATAAAGCATATTTCTTCAACCGAATTTTTCAAGACTTTTTTCATGGTTATATTTGGATAGCCCTAAGCTTACAGAAATTCTTTGGCAATAATAATGGTGATCATCAAAAAAAAACATGGGTTGATCTGGTGTAGTTTTAATACTTGTAGAATATAGATTAACGTTTATTTTAGAACTTTTTGAGGCTGCATGAATTGATTACTTCAGTATTGAATTGTACCGTCCATTCCCTTAGCTTCCATGCAATTTGTTGTCATGTTTACGTAGCTGTTTATCTTGAATTTGACGTTGGACATGAGGTAACTCTTAATAATGTGTAGTTTCTCGCCTTGATTTAAATTTAAAATTTAAAAATTTGGAAAAAAAAACACATTATGAAACCCGCAATGCAAGTCAAATTTCTTACATTTTTTATCTGTAAACGGGATAATTTCAAACCAAGAGGGAATTATCACGCTTGTTGCTATGCGAGTTTGATGTTTGATCCAAAAACCCTGACTCCAATTATTCCTTGGTAATGGTTGTCCTTTAGGGTCAGTTATTTTTTATAATCTGAAAATGTTCCTTTTATTCATAAAAAAAATAAACTTTGAAAAATGGAAACCTCTGAAGATGGGCATCAGAGGTTATATAAAGAGTTTATTTAATTTATTAGGTTGAAAAATATCAGTTCAATTATAACTCAAGACTAGTGCATAACTAGCTGTACATGTGAAGAGATATATTTAGCAATTATAATAAGTATTTAAAGCGAAAATGTGTGGTTATGTTGCATGGTGGACATCCTTTTGGGCCAGCCTTGAAGATTGCCTTTTTCTGAATGTTCCTTCGTTTTAATGAGTTTTCATTGAATAACTGGTTGAATAAAAACTCATGTTATCGAAAATTTCCGATCATTTTGATACAAATTGCCGGCTATAATTTGGTTTCACCATTTATTTTACTGCACGGTAATCAGTTTTTTATATTAAAATTACATAATTTTGAAAATGGACTGAAATTTTATGTTAAAAACGCAACGCGATGTGTAAAATCGTGTAGAAATTTAAACTCGGTTAAAGGAATTCTATTTAGGTACCATAAATTAAAAATGTTTAGACGATTCGTAGATTTGTTATCAAGAAAATATTAACGAAAGTTACAGTGGAATAATTTATTCAATTAATGTTATATAACCTGTTCCTGACCATAGAAGGGTAATGTATTTGAAGGGGATTTTGAATATCGTTTATTCTATTGAACCAATGTTTTAGTCGTCTTTGCAAGTAGACAAAAATAAGGTAATCCGACCTACAGTATACGTGGTCCAAATTGTCGCCAGTTTACGAAATCCTATGCGCAAAAATAAAGTACTTTTACAACGTTGTTTTTAACATATCACTAACAATTCGCAGGCTATAAAGTTGTGAAGATTTAGTTCAAAAATTCCGTTTTTCTTTTTTCTGAGTAAATTATGAGATTTGCTTAGGGATGGGGGACTGAAACCTAAATTTTCAGTTGACAATTTTTTCTCACCTGTTGACCTATTTGCAGAATGACCGCAAGGAAGGCATGACCGCGTTTGTAGAGAAGCGACCAGCAAAGTTTACAGACAGCTAAGGCGACATTGTGCAATGTCTGAAACGAAAAACAGCTAGGAATGTTCTGCCCAGCATTGCTCGAAGAACCTGGATGTTGCGTAGCAGAATTAACCAATTAAATTCCAGCAAAACCATGTATTAGATAATTATTAATAAACCAGATATCATTCTCTTAAATTTGGTTTGATAATTGGTCATTTTAGTCGGAATGAGTTGTTTTAAATAACAAAAACATCGAATATGTAAGTGATCCCAATAGCCTCAGGCTCTCAACAGAAGACTGTGGAAAGGTTTTGTTTATCTAGTGTGCAGGTACGCGTAGCAATTTAAGGCAGGTTTTGACCCCTGAGGTCATTTGTTTGGTGATTCCTGTTGTTCGCCAACTGTTCAGGGCTAAAGTAACAGCCATTTAGAATGGTTTGCTACTAAAATAACAGCCATTTAGAATGGTTTGCTCATCTCATTGATTTCATTGGCGCTTACTCGCGAAGAATGCAGAAATGAAGTTTATCAACTGGGAATTACTTGCATTAGAAAACTTTCTAAGAACATTTGGGGTGTGAAGAGAATTGCAGTGACCTGACGCGACGGCTGTACTTGATTTAACTGAATTTAAGTGAAACTGGTAAATATCTGCAATTATGATATAGTTCTAAAAGTGATTGCATTTTAAGTTGATGTATCTATCGTACAGGCTGTCTGAGCCACCAATGGGATGTTATCTGCATATACTGTACTAAAAATCGTTGTAGTTCTAATTTTTTTTCATGAAAAATGGTTGACGAAAGTTTGGTTTCTGGAAAATAGTATAGTTCAGGAATGCATTTGCAGAATTTTTTTTTGAAATATAACTGTATAGGATAGGAAATGTGATCACGGCAACTTTGTTAAAAGAAAAAACAATGTTAAATGAAAATTTTCAATTTTTGGATATTGGTGAATTGTCTTTGAATGTGTTGGTGAAGTTTTCAAAAAAAATCTTGAACTGTTTGGAAAATTGAACGAGGCCGTTGGTCAACAATTTTACTTTCCTCAAGTATGATTTTAATGATTTTTTTTATCAATAATGACCTTTCCTAGTGGAAACTTCTTAAAACTTGTATTTCCAAATGATGAATGTAAGTGCAAATGCAATTGATACATTTTGAAAATAATGTTAGTGAGATGAATATGGTAGTAGAAATGCATGCAATCGAGGTCATATGGGACTTTAGTTTTCTTGAGTTATTATCTTAAGGTTAATGGGAGAGGTTTCAGTTGAATGCTAAGTGGTCACATTAGCGTGTAAGTGTCTCATTACCAATACCTGTCAAATACTTTAACACAAGTCGCAATTTAATCAGTACAAGAAAGCTTAAAAGATGTCTGCACCGCAGTCAAAAGCCTTCGGGGGTCCCATTGGAGTGCTCATTTTGATGTTGGGATTGCCGTTTCTGATCATTTATCTCAATGTAAACCGCGTTACAAAGGTAAGTAATTTTGCTTCCCATTCGATGAATACATCGCACTTGAGAGCGTCATTAAACACTTCAAATTTAGTTGTAATTTTTTTCCCATAATTCAAACTTTATTACTGACCAAAATTTGCCATAATTCTTAAAAATTACTTTACGCATTCTATTATATTTCTATAGTTTCTAAAGAATTCTATTATCTACCCAGGGACTCATAGCAATGCTGCAGTTTACCCACTCACCAAATTCATAACTGAAGTAATGATCTGATTTAGAAAAATAATAGTCAGAATTTTGCTTGGGACTTGGATTATGATCTTTGTTGTAGAACGAAGGGAAAAACTACTAAAATGACGAGTTTTATCACTTAACACAATAATAATAATAGAAAATATTACTGACACGAGTGTTTTCGTTTTAATTTAATTGCAATTTACGCGGTGATATGGGTCGCAAAAGAATTTATTGCTGACATACGTTTTAATAATTTTTGAAAATAACATGCATAAATGTAACAATTATTGGACTTATTTCCAGATTATTTTATGATTAAATGGTAGCGAAATTCGTTACAACGAGTTAAAATTCATTCTTGTTTTCTAGGAAAGTTATTCGATTTTTGCTTTCGATGCATTTCCCACAAAAATTGAGGAGTTCTTTGATTCTGAAGCGACTTTGATTTACCTGGGATGGGTGCTTTTCCAAGCATTTCTGTACGCCCTTCCTATTGGTAAAATTGTCCATGGTTTACCACTTGCGAATGGCAGCTCACTGCCATACCGCATGAATGGTAAGTGCCATTTAAAATCTTTGTCGTGAAATGGTCATTTTTAGTACCAAACCTATTCTTCAAAAAAAATTAATAATAAAAAAATAAAAAAATAATAATGTTAATATAAAAAACTGGCTTAAATTTCACTTTTTCGAAGGACATTGAGATATTGGGACTTAACATCGTCTTGTTTGAAAATATATAATTTTATCAAATAATCACAACGTTTTTATTCGAATAAATAGTGAATAATAGAAAGTGCAAATGTTATAATTTTTGTTTAAGAAACTTTGTTATAACCATAAAAACTTTGAGCGATAATACATGAAACTAGATGATTTTCCCCCTGCCAGCCCCTTTAAATGCCGTAAAAATCTCTTAAAACCTGTAATGAAATCCTGCTTATTTACGTTCTCAGAATATGGGTAAACGTCCTGAAGTTATTTTAATTTCGTAGGTATTTATGCTGTCATAATTACCTGGATAACATTTGCTTATCTTGTCTATGCGGGTTATCCTGTTGAGAATGTGTGTTCGAAAATGCTTCCAATGTCCATCGCTGCATTTATCGTCAGCTTTCTGGTGGCGTGTTTTTTATACATACATTCATACGTGGTGGATAACCGTGGGCTAAGTTCACAAGGAAACACAGGTAATTTACTAAGTTATCCTTTCTAAAGTTTGTTTCCAATATATAGTATATCTCTAACGATACCCAATTGTGCAGAACTTCGATTGAAAGCAATTAATGTCCACCCAAAAGAATGCCCACCATGCAAAAAAATTAACCCACAAATTTATTTTTTTCTTTTATAGATTCGGTAGTCCATTAGGGTCTGATATATTTATTTCATTTGCAAATGTGCCATTTATTTTTTTAAAAGAAACCTCTGATGCATTTTTTCGGAGGTTTCATTTCTGGTACATACCCCTTTCCAGAGGTAGCATGCTGGATTTATTCCCATGTTTATTTTCTTTTTTTTGTATGAAGAAATGGGACATTTTAAAATTATATTAAATGTATTAGACACTGGTGGACGGGCATTTTTACACTGAGAAAAATAAATTTAACATTCCTAATAAGAAATTTAAGAAAATGTGCGAATAAACAGTTTTGCATGGTATAGGCATTTCAGTTGGGCAATTGCTGCTCAATCTTAATGAAACCAGTGATTGTAACGATAATCCATTTCAATTGATTATTAAACGATAGGCGATTAAACTTTCAGTACAATTAATTATGCAGGCTTTTCGTGATAATTGATGAATACAATGGAATAATCACTGCAGTTTCCTTAAGTTACATGAATTTCTTGAGTACACATTATATAACATTTTTAACAATGCTATTTTAAAAATCAATCTGAATAAAATAGTTTAAATAGGTAAAATAATACTGAAAGAAAACATGCCTCTTACCCTCTAAACCTAAAATGCCCATATTACAAAAATAACTGCTAATTAACACGATGTTACAGGTGACATTATATACGACTTTTTCATGGGTCGGGAACTTAACCCGCGAGTTGGCAACTTCGACATCAAAATGTTTATGGAATTGCGGCCAGGAGTATTTGGTTGGGTAATTCATGTTTTGCTTTATTTTTATTGTAATACATAATGCGTGATTTCAATTTGCAGATACTGTATGCATAACTGTATGTGCACACGCTCGAGTTAATAATTTTCAAATGTTCGTTTTCCCATTTAAAACATCAACATTTTTACCGTAATTTAATAAACCATAAATCGCAATAGAAAGTTTTTTTTAATTTGCTTTGAAGGATTTACTTTTTAAAATTTTTATGAACATGACAACTTTAAAAGTCAAAGGAAAAGATTGATTACTATTATAAAAATGCTCATCTTTTAATAATATTTAATAAAAACCCGATTGAAACAAAGGTTGAAAGGGGGGTTGTTATTCGAAAAACGGAGATGCTCAGATTATACACAGTTTAGAAAGCTTGTAATGCCTATATGTTCATTAAAGAAGTAATGAGTAGTTCCTCGTATTTAATTTTCTGGATAAATGATTTAGGTTATGCTGAATTTGTGTTTCGTATGGAAAGACTACAAAGACCACGGCAACATTTACGCTCCTTTGTTCTTATCGGTTGTGATGCAGTGTGTATTTGCACTGGACTCGCTTTACTTGGAGGTTAGAAACAACTGGTGAAGTGGTTGATTTGTTATTTTCATAGGCCTAAGCATAATATGTGTACATTTCTGGAAGTCTTATTTTGTAAACTTTTCGCAGTATTTGCTATATTCTCACGTGTTAAAGCCAAAAATTCATGTTAATTTTACAAAATTACCAGTCTAGAAATACACAATGTGCATTACTGTATTCTACAACTGTGGTCATACTTTGCATGTTACGTGCGTGCAGTTCACTAATTATCTGGCATTGTTGTCAAACAGGAAACAATCTTAAGCACCATGGACATCACGACAGAGGGTTTAGGATTCATGCTATCATTCGGCGACTTTGTCTTCGTTCCTTTTGTTTTCACTGTAGAATCCAGATACCTTATGCTGAGAAATTCCGATCACTCATGGATTTCACTGATGCTTCTTCTTGGGTTAAGCAGTAAGTTAGTTGTTTATGAAATATTAGGTCTACAACTGGCATATATTCGCTATGATCAACACTCATAACCTTCAAAAAAATTCACTCATCGGACAGGTCATGACATTTGCAGAAAGCTATAGTGTCAATCAATACAAGGGCATGTTTTAAATATGACAGAACACACTTTTTGAAAGCTCATTGGATTGCACTCACCAGATCATGAACAATTCTGAGTGACAGGATAGCTCTAAGTACCGGATTTAAATGTGTGGGTCCCCCGGGGGCTGCTGCCAATCATAGCATGGGTTTATTGTCAATAAAAATGAAGTACACCGTACGTGTGTGGCCAGATAATCCAATTATTAATGTTCTATCAATTGCATATCAAGTACTCGTAAAGTTTATTCACAACAACATGGAAAATTCTGTTCTCAATTCCAGTTGCTGGATTTTACATCTACCGGAAGTCTAACTCTCAGAAACATGATTTCAGACGAAATCCTAACAGTGCTGAAGTAAAAAGTAGGCATTTTGCACAACAGTTTTTTTCATTTTTCCAATTTCCATAAGGTTTTAGGTAGTGTGAAATGGTTGAACATCTTCAAAATTGCGCTTATATTTTTCCTACAAGTTTTATACGTATGCAAGTTTCGAGAGGTGTTGTATATTTTAATCGCACCGATTTTTCCATGAATTTTCTAGAAACTAGTTAAGCACAAATAAACAGTGGAAAAGCATTAACAAAATGAAGAAAATTAATTGTACAATTTACTAAATCATAAAAACAAGATTATATGGACAATGCAAGAAAAATGTTTTTATATGAATCCATCTTATACATGCAGTTTTATCTCAGATTTAGCTGTCATTCCTACCGGAAAGTCCAGGCAACTCCTGGCAGGAGGCTGGTGGGGATTCGTTCGACACCCAAACTATCTTGGAGATCTCATTATGGCTTGGTCATGGTGCTTGTACTGCGGTAAATGCGACATTGTTTAAAATAATTTTTTTAATGCAAAACTGCTCGTCTCTTTGATGTTACGTTTTTCTTAATTTTGTTTTGCAGGCTTTGACCACATGCTGGCTTACATTTACGCCATTTATCTCACTTTACTGTTGTTCAACAGAGCCATGCGAGATGACGAATTTTGTTCTAAGAAATACATGTCTTCTTGGCAAGTTTATTGCAAGAAAGTGATGTACAGGATAATTCCTTTCCTTTATTAGAACCCAAAGACTTTGCTCAAAGGTCTATGCATGTGCTATTATAAACGAAGACAATTTTTTTTCAACAAATCTTCAAAAAATTCTCAAATACGGTGCTCATTTTTTATAAGATTAAACACTTTCTAAAAACGTAAGCCATCCAGGTGATATCTTTTTGTAATGGTAACACCATTTTTATATTTAAAAATTGTTATGTTATTTATAAAACGATGGTACCCGTTTTTAACCGAAATTAAAATCAAATAAATAAATGCGAAGTACTATTTTTGAGCATGCATATTTAAAATAACATTCATCTTAATAAGTCTTAATGGTAATGGTAAATGGTGAATTTTTATTGAAACATATTGTATAATAAGAATTAAATCTAATTTCATCTATGTTTCTGCAGCTAAAAATTTAAGTGAATTTTACTATTGGCGTACTCAAATATTTTCTTTAAACTGCAAGATGGTCTGGTTTAGACGTGCGCTACGCCAACTATTTCACTCTTTTAAAACTTGCATATGGCCGACAATCAAAACAGCTTCACACTTTAATTCCCAAGGGGCCAAGAGGTCCTTTCCTGTTTGATGCGGGAACATGGATCGGGCTCGTGATGCTTCTCGTCGCCGAAGTTTTCGATGAATTTCATCCACATTTTCTGCAAAAGACCTCCATCTTTTATAAACGAAACAACGATTGGACACTAAGGCTTGTCTACGTAAGTGAAAACAAAATGTAAATTATTTTGCTACGTGCCGTAATTAATGCGAGTATGAGGTGCTCAGATCATTCCACTTTTACCAGAGGTCGAAATGAGGGGATGAACTTGACCCCAATCATTAAAGAAATTGTAATAATTACCATATCCGCAAATATTGTTAGTAAATGGTTTTTGTAAGCCAAATGTAGTGTAATGAAGGCTAAGTGTGAACACTTAACGCAATTTAATTTGCTTTTAAGAAGGTGTCGCAATATTACGTTGTTCATGTTGTTACTTAAATGTTTCAATTCCATTCCATTGACTCTAATTTTCACAAATATGTATTTAGTGTATTTTTAATTTCTTATCACAAACATTCAACTCTTGCCCGATTGTTTTACTGTGGACTGTTTCATTAAACGCCAACGATTCCACAATTAAAATTTTATTTTCCATTTCGTTTATCCTTTAAGTAATTGCCATATGGGCCGAGGTCCTTGTACTGTAGATCTCTGTGTGTAGATGCAATGCAAGATGGTTTTGACCAGCTTCAAAATGTTTATGCAAGAGTTTGATTAAAATCAAACTTTCTGGGAGTCACATTCCATCAGAACATAATTTTATTCTGTTGTGACAGAAATTCATGCGACATAAATTTTAGTTACGATATTATATCTTGTTGAGATTACCACATTCCTACTCCTTTACTTACAATTTGCAACATTTTGCAGTCGTGCAATGTATCTGGATAAATATTTTTGCATTTAACTCTTTCTTCCGAAAGCATAAAAGCATTTCTTCAAAAAGCATAAAACATTGAATCTCTTTATACTATAATAAAACAGAAAGGTTCTCATCGTCAGGTTAATGATATTTGATGCAAATTTACCACATACCATCTCAATCACGATGCTATAAAACTTGTCATCAATTCGATTTTTTCATGTTAGTGTTATTGAAATACACACTAGGCACTTACGTGTTGATTATCGAACGTCCTTATTTGTTTTCTATTTATCCATTATATTAATAAAATAGCTTAACTAATGTTCTATAGGTTCGTAACAGGTTATGCAATCCAAAAAGACAACATTCCCAGTCTTATAATACTGTACAATATAGACTACAGCGTGTTAAAATATCAGTACAATTGGAATAATCGGCTTACAACTGAACAGATATACCCTTTGTACATGTGCAATCGCATACATTCTTTACATTTTGACAAAAGTTATAATTAGATTGCCTTCAATGCTTTGCAAATAACACCTTACAGAATACTATTAAACACAGACACTGTTTATGGCAATTCCAAATTTATACACTGCATTCTGCAAATTGATTACATTAATCACGGTTTTGTAATAATTATGCGGGAATCAGGAACAATAGGCATCAAACAATTTCACGCTAATCAGGAGTGGCACATCCTTCACTCATTCTGGTGAAAATCGTGTGCAATGACGATCTCGTGTGTGATTCAGATGAAGTTCTCGAATCGCTGCATTTGGAATGGCAGATTCTGGAGCATGGGAGCGGTGGCAACATGCCCAAGACTTCCCTCTTGCAGGAGAAAGCGACGAAGATAAACGTGCCTTGAAGAGAATTTGACACGATGTACAAGTACCAGATCTCCTCCACGTTGGCCAGCGCAGCCACGAAGCCGAACACCCACGTTAAACCCATGATGACGGCCAGTTTGACGTACAGGAAAATTCTGCCGATGTCGTCTGCCGTCGACGTTGAGCTCTGGCGAGAAACCTCCGCCGATTTCCGGGTTCGGCAAATGGCAGCCACTGTCAACGAAAACAAGATGACGTTGGCCGATAAGAGAACTGCAAGGGGTAAGACGAAGAATGCCAGCAAACCATCGCGATTGTTGATCCAGCAGAGGGGGTCACCGTACCTGGGCTCGAACCCTGGCATCCAGTGAGTCGCATCATTGGCGAATGCTGCCAGAACCAGAGCCAACGCCACGGACCAGGCATAGGCGGAGTAAACGCAAAATTCGCAGTTAGAAGAGCTGTCATCTGGCGAACAGAGCTTTACGGTTCCCGTCAAGGTGCGAAAGATGTCCACCGCTATAACGTTCATCCATAAAAATGTGGCCAGGAATCCGAAGTGGGTGGTCAGACTGATGCCTACGCAGAGCTGGTGCGACGTTGAAGAGCTAACCCCAAACTCAAAGGACAGCTGAGCAGTGAAAAGTGCAACGGAAAGGCACAGCAGGTTTTTCCCCGGAAGATTTAGCAGAGGAGGGATTGAAGCGTAAATCACAATGTGGGCAGCTAAGCAGATGATGGACAGAGCGACGCACACTTTGGAGAGGATGGACTGCGCCTCTGAAAACTTCCACAACGCGCGTGTTTGGGAACTGACACAGACGAGAATAGTGGTTGCATTTACCACTTCGTACTGATCGCTTTTGAGCATCACCTGGATACTTTCGATGAAGATGGACTCGTTCTGGAAGCGGGTGAAGTTGGCCCTGTCGACGTAGAACGTTGGACCATCCGCCCCATCGGAACAGTTTCTGCTGTTCAGATTCTGTAGGTCTGAAAGGGCGTAGGAGCGGCAAGTCTGAAATACTTGGTCACACAACTCCTCAAAGCCGCAGATGAGCCCATCGACTCCGCAGTTACCAACTCCTCCCACCTGACTGCCTTGGCCTGTGAAATCCATCAAAAATGAGTATGAGTGTGTGTGAGTTGAGCCTACATTAGTGCTAAAGAATATAAATAACGTGGGCTCTGGGCAGAACAACTCGTCGAGTGACTCCCCGTTGCAGATGGCGCAGAATTTATTTTTATACAGACTTTTAGTTTTCACTATCCCTACAATGAGGGAGTAAGCCTGACACAGTGTCTTCTCTTTGTTACCCAACCAGTCCACTGGGCATTTGCTGATGATGTTATGGCAATTACGCATCATGTGATATTCGTGAACGCTCTCATTTCCGGCATCTGGATGCTGAATTTTGAAAGTGATCACATTTTCTCCATTAGATGACTCATTTCCTGTGGGAGAGTAATACCACTGCCATTCACCTGGAACGTAATGCCAAGAAGTAGTGTCAGATGTGCAGTTGATGAACGTTTCCGGACAGCTGACAACAATGCTCCACTCGTACAAGACCGCGTCGCTATTGCACAGGGCGCAATACACGTTGACGTAAGTGATGTTGGTCAGCTTACTCACAACGGGCAGGTCTAACGTGTAATCATACTCAGATGTTGGCACTTGCCGCTTGCAGTGGTTCTGGATGTAAGCGTTGGCGTATCTTGATGGGCACGAGCCAATCATGTACACGACTGCAGGCTTCTAAACAAAGAACGTATCAACATTAAGTCTGTTGTAATTTGATGATTTTTAGCAGAGAGAATACCATCACTTAGTCCTGACATCAGTTGGTTTATTGATGTTTAGGCATCCCATTATCTTTATTACATTACTGAGATTATTGATCACTGTCAGAGGAATCATAACTAACTAGCGGCGAATATAATAATAGGAATAATATAGAATTATTAACAATGGAAATGTAAAGGTATTTTTTTCAAATCGTACAACAATAAAAGTCGTTGATGGGAATGAATCTAATTGGATTTAGGTTTAATGCGGAGCGCCACATGGATCCTCTTTATTTATTATCTGCCTGAATTACTTTCTCGGAACAATATTGTTTTACTGGTGATTTTGCATTGAATCGCCAGTGATTGGACGATCCTTTTATATTGCAAAGGGAGCTAGATATTACACAAAGCTGGTGTAGAAATTCAATTTAATGTTGATTATTTACACATAGTAGAGAAGCACAAAACTCGACGAATAATTGGTAAATTAATTCCAGTGTAATTATCGATTTTCAAAAGTTTCGCAATCCAAAATGAAAGAAAGTTAGCGTCCATTTAAAAAAATCTCCTTCGATACAAAACAATGAATTAGAAATGGAAAGCAGTTCCTCTATGTTTGGCGTTTTAAATTCACTCCAAGCTTATTATTTTTACATTAAAGAGGCGATCAGTATCTAGCAAGGGGAAAAAAGAGATCAATTTGGAATCAAAGAACTTCAATATTTAAGTGTTTGGTTTTCCATATTTACCTCAGTGGGTAAGGGGTGGCACTCCCAATCCCGTAAGCCTTCTGTTGAAGCGGTCATCAGCTCACTTTCGATTTCCTGGATACTCTTCGAGTGTTCTACGTCGAATACTGCGTCCAGGCAACAGTCGCCGAATTGACGACAGCCGGAATCGCAAAAGCAGCGACTCAAACGCAAATTGGACATGGATGGTTCTTCGAATTCTTCATAATCTTCCATCCACGCCTTTTCGGTGTTGTTCATCAGCTTGCAGGAAGCATTCAAATTTTTGCAGGGCGGTGGCAAACTCGAGGTCATGGCAGAAACACCCATCATGAACATGAAGAACAAAATCCACATGGTTGTCCGTTTGTAAATGGTTATTCCACAGAAGCAAATACAAGATCACAATAAACCGACCTAAACGCTGCCTTGAACTCTTTTGAAACGATTTCTATGGCATGGTTGTCCGCGCTGTCGAAATTTGCAGGTACATCGAAGAAAGTTCCCTGCTGGTGATGCCAACACTCCTTGTTAACCATGTGGTTAGTGTTGCTTTCGACGGGCATGTTTACTGCTCGCTCTAGTCAAGTATTTGCTATGTAGGCGTTGTCTACCGAATGGAGCCCAGCTAAGCTCTACATTTGTATGCCGGTGCAATTGGAAGCACACATTTGAAGATGTAATTTGTACAGTAGTTAAAAACTATACATTTGCCTGTTTAGGACCGCTTATAAATCTATGGTACATGCATCTGTAACTCTGACTATTATTGCATTTGAGTTTTTTAGTTATATATCCATTATGTTAATCAAATGCTTTAACAACTGGCATTTTCTACACTGAAAAAATATTCAAGCATGTTTGAAGTCGCAGGTAGCAGCAATTACTAATACGGTAGAACGTTCAAAGTTGACCACCTCCGTACGTTGACCATATTCTAACTGACCAGACAGTCACCACATTAACTCAATGGAAGGCGACGTCTACATGTTGACCACCTCTGCATGTTGTATGTTGACCACTTGGACTATGAAATACAATAGTCATTTACTTTCTGTTCGTTGACCATCATGGTCTCCACATGTAAAGTCATGAATGATTAAATTTATTGCCTGCATGCAAAACTACATGTACACCCCTGAACAGTAACAGTCTCTTTAAAGGTAGAAACGTGCATTTTGGACTCCGAAAATATAAACGGGGCTTGGCAGTTAGCAGGAGAAGTTCCCTTTTTAACTGGAATCTCACAAATAAATCTTCGCCGAATTTCATTCAAGTTGTTTACTGTTTATTACCACAACAGGTAGGGTATGCTTTTTAAACTTACAGAATGAAATTTATAAATACCCTGTACACTGTACATTACTGTGCTAAAATGCTAGTGCTGCTGTAATTGCTGAATAAATTTGCAGCACATTAGCAATACTGGTACTCTATTATGAACATTTAATGCCCAGGTTATGTGATTAGAATAGCCAGTGTTGAGGGGGCTTTCTCCACTTATGTTTACAACAAAATTAGGACGCATACCAAGATTGACTCATTTTCCCCCCGAAAAAAAGAATGGTTACTGTAAAGTGTAAGTACAGTTACAAGTACATGTGTAGTTCACGAAATCAAAATCCTGTTCCAATAAGTCTCGTGTTTCAATAAATAAGTCTTCATCTCATACATGTATATAGAGCAGGATAGTTTCGTGAAAAGTATCCGTACCATTTATTTGATTTCATTCAAAATATAATTGAAACATCATTGATGTTTCAATACAAATACAGAAATAAGAACTTTGTGAAACAAATGTTTGGCGAAATGTTTTCATAACGTCGTATGTGCCACGTGTATTTCACCCACTATAAACATTGAAAACACTATCTCTTGTGGCAAATATGGCAGCAGCGCATTAATGTCATTCGTTGCTTCATTTTGACGTCCAGGTATTAAAACTAGCTGAGTAATCTTTATTCATGTCCACCTCACCAAGGTTTGCTTTCAATTTTGCGCTTATGTTTTGCAATTGGGTGCAAGAAGCGCAATTCGCGTTTTGTATGGTCATTTTCGTATTTTTTTCCAGGAGGCGGTAATAGTTGTTAGCTTTAGCAATATTTATGTCGCATGAAAACTGACGGAATATACAAATATCAACGATTTTTAAGTATCTCAGAACGTTATTGAATTAGTAATTCAGTACCTATCAGATTTAAAGTTTGATATGTAAACTTCTGACTTAGTATGATGTTATTAATGTTTTTCAATTTACGCAGACTATATACTGTACAATACATGTATATGTAGTTTTTCTCATTTCATGCCGATAATGATTATTTCTCGTAGTTTTCTAACCCACCTTGCGAAATAAAAACGTTTAAAATAAAGAAAAGAAAAAATGTGATTGATGTAAGTTTACCTTGTAAAATAGGTATGACCTTTGCCTTATTTGTAATAATCGATGACATTCTATAATAAACTAACATTTCCATATTCTTTAATCTCGGTAGGACTCTGATACAGAAAAAATGCCTTTTCCATTCATTTTTGTCATAACTATTTGCCGTTGCTATGTTGGGAAGTTGACTGAGTTTAGAAATTAATTGAAACGGCATGGTAAATTGCAAATAATTTTTCTTTTGCATGAGAAGGCTATAAAGATGTATACTCCTTGAAGAGAGTTCAACAAGATAAAAAAGTACCAAATAATTTCAATATTAACTAGTACAGCCACAAAACCAAAGATCCATGTTAGCCCCATGATGAGGGCTAGCTTAACATAAACAAAAATAGTTGTCTTGTCAACTGAATCAGCTGTTGAGCTTTTGCTAGCAAATGTTGTCAGTTTTCTTGTTTGACTGATGGCATTTACTGTTAGTATAAAAATGATAATATTGGCTATTAAGAGAATAGCCAGGGGTGCAGCAAAAAAATGCCAAAAGGCGTTTACGATTATTGAACCAACATAGGGTGTCACCATACAAGGGCTCATAGCCAGGCATCCAGTGAATCACATCATTGATAAATGCAGCCAAGACCAGAATAAATGCCGTTGACCAGGCATAGAAACAATAAACGCGAAATTTACTTTTGGATATGTCATTTCTAAGTAATCGAAGTTTTGTTCTTGAAGCAAAGGTACCAAAAGCATCAAGAGCCATCACATTCATCCACATAAATGAGGACAAAAATCCAAAGTGAATTGTTAAGCCAATTGCAGTGCAGAACTCAAAGGGAATTGACAAATTGATTCCAAACTCAAAAAACAGCTGGGCTGTAAACAGTGCAAAGGATAAGCTCAACATGTTTTTGCCAGGAAGGTTAAGCAGCGCAGGAGTTAACATATATATAACTAAATGGGCCGCTAAGCAGATAACAGACGAAGTGGTGCAGACTTTTGACAGCATGGATTGGGCGGTAGAAAATTTCCAGGATGTATTGGAATCGTGACTGGTGCATATCAGAATAGTGGTCGAATTCACCACTTCATACTGCTCGGCGTTGTACATTTTGTTGATTGTTTTGACAAAAACAGAATTATTGGGATAACGGATGAAATCGATGTTTGTCACGTAGAACTTAGGGCATGTGCTTTTCAAATATGGTAGATCAGTGAAATTTCCAAAATACGCAGCAGTATTATTGCTAACTGGGATACACCTGCCATCTGTATCCATTTGGTACATCCGGCCACAGGTATATGCATGACATTCCATGTGTATCTGGTCACACAATTCCCCGAAGCCGCAGACTAGCCCATTTATGCCACAGCCACGTGCTTCTCCAACCTGATTGCCTTGCCCCATGAAGTCGATCAAAACTGCATACGACGTAGGGTAATACTGACCGCTTTTCTTACCACTCTGAGTTGGCAAATCCGGGCATTGCAGCTGCATGGCCGACTCCCCGTTGCATATTGCACAGTATTCGTTTTTATAGAACTTGTAAGTTTGTGACATGACCACAAGGGCATATGACTTGCAGAGAACCTTCTCTTTTCTGCCCACCCAGCCAAGTGGACATGTGCCGATTACATTTGCTCGGCACTCCCGGGCCCCAAATTGTTTATAAAAATGTTTGCTATTCGCAATTGAATCTGCAATTTCAAAGTGGATGGCTGTGCCTGTATAATAGCTAAATGGAATGTCTGGAGGCTGTAATATCCATTGTCTCATTCCTGGAACATAATACCAGGTGTGAAGTTCATTTATGCAGTTGTCATGTTTAAATGGACAGTAAATTCGGATAGTCCATTTGTGCAACAGTGTATCTTTGTTGCATATTGCACAGTAGACGTTTGTGTAAGTCAGATTTGATACTTGGCTGAGGACTGGAATATCCAACATGTAATCATACTCGTGATTTGGTATCTGTCGCCTGCAGCGACTCACGACAATATCGTCTTCATACCCTTCTGGACAAGAGCCAATCATGTACAGTTCAGTCACCGGGAACTGGAATATGACATAATAAGATTGAAATATCAATTATGCTATTATTAACAACAGATGAAGAAACACTTAATTTTATCGGAATGGTGGAAAACTCTCAGTGCATTTGTTCTTATTTTTGGCAATTAAGATTCGTATCGATGTTTTGTTGTCTATTTTCTTAAATAATTTAAACTTGAATTACATAATTTCAATTTATTGCACTCTCCCTACAGTTGATCACCATCATGTGGAAATTAATGTGTTCACAGTGGTGGCATTTGCTGGTTTACTTGGTGATTTAAAACGTATCAATTATTAATTTCCTACATGCTCCCAGCAAGCCCCATTTAATGGAACCTACATGTTACTCCCACAATGCTCAAATAGATTGCGAAAACAGTGATAAATTCAAAAGTTTGCAGTAGAATAAAATGTTTTACATTATGCCAAAAGTGTAATTCTTTCCCAAATGAGAGGGTGTTGTGTTTAGCCTTCGGAAGGCTCCACATTGTCGTGCACGGGCCTGGATTGAATGACATACATGCTTAATAACAAAAGCACATAATCGATTCCCAAAAGCTAATGAACAAGGGCATGTCCCGCCAGATCCGGTACATGTTGAACTACGTACCCTACCTGATCGAACATCATGTTAAGGAAACCACATTCCCACTCTCGCTGTTTTTCTGTGTTAATGGCCAGCAAACTGCTCTCGAATTCCTGGAGTGTTTGCGATGGGTCCATGGTAATGATATAGTCCAGACAGCATTCACCAAACAAGTGGCAGTCAGGATCACAGAAGCAGCGATGCCTAATTAAGCTAAATGAATCCATGTCATGTGGTGAATTATTATTTGCCAATCTTCCTTCCATCCCTTGTTTGCCTGGCGTGGTTAAGTTGAAGGGGCGCTTGCAGTAAGCAAAACGGTCACCGCATGACAAGGTCCCTTCTGGCACTGGAAGTTCAAGATCTTCATAGCTTTCATAGCCTTCATAGTCTTGTATTACATCTTTTTCCCAGTCACCGTCTGGTGGTTTCATTGGCTCCTGGGTCACATTTTCCGTGGCCAAGCAATGGCTCATCATTGTTAGGACTATCACTAGAAAGCGTACCATTTCTCAATTAGATCTACTTGTATTTCACAGTTGCACACGACGAGTTAAATCGAGCAGAGTTTCGAAAGAAGTGCTTATTTCCTTGTTAGTTTCCAGTGACGGAAGTCGCTGCGTTATACAAGAAACCTAACAACATAATAATAAATGTAATTATGGAAATAACAAAGGAAACAACAATTCAAGGCTTTCCTGTAGTGAAAATATGTGTAAATTAAAGTCTACCGTTTTATAGGCTACAGTATGGGCTGAAAATCCTTAATTGATATATTTCAAGAAGTTTTCCATTATTTTCTGTATTTTGATTTATGCTGTTGTTTTCGTAATCTTAAGCGTTTGCATTAATTTTGCAATGACGACCTAGATTTGTAAAATTCAAAATACTTCTTATAATTGTGTTCGATTCCACAGTTCAGTCAAATGTGCATTATATGCATGCAGTTGCTATAATATCCTGAGTGTTATATTCATAACCATTGGTCTTTGTTACTGTTTCTGCAAACTTTAATTAAAGAGCCTTTTTAATGTATACTTGCAAAATACTCATTATATTCTTATTTACAGAATGTTTATGGTAATACTTTGAAACTTGACGAAAAGCCCATTTTATTTCCGTTGATCTCCTCACAATGTGTCAAGCAACCATCTTTGAACTCCTGTAAGCGAAATCCTAGATTGCATTTTATCCTCTACATGAAGCTGGACACTGAATGTTTTGAAATTGGTAAGACCCAAATTATGGCCAAGTTAGTGTTTGTGGTACCCACATTTATATGAACCGGTTCTTGTAGTCAGGTTGTGGACGATTTTGGAAATTGAATTAACAACACCAACAGAGACTGTTAGTTACAATCTTTTGATTTTTCTTGGAAAGCTGAACGTAAGCTGAACACTCTTCGAAGTATGAAATAGATATAAAAGTATTCTAGCTCATTCCTTTGCTAGATTTCTTGCCAATTACCATAAATGTGTTAGTAATTCCTTATTGACAAATAAGTCATTCTAAATGATTATGCAAAAACAATAAATACATTTTCAGGTTTGTTTTAGGAATAAGATCAGTAAAGACTGATCTGAAAATTTGCAATTGTTAATAATTAATTATTGCAAGTTGAGCGTTCATGCAACGTTGATATCACCTACAGTATAAAATCATTATTTCTTGAATAAAGACAACAATGATCTTAAGTCGATTAAAAACAATGACAATTGCAAATAGTTAATACATGTATGTACCAAATATTAAACTTTGACGATGATTTGAGGTAGTACAAACAGGTTCGTTGTAATATACAAAATCGTAGAGACGGTAATTTAAGTAATCAGTTATGGTTTGTGCACTAAGTCAAAATTGATTTCTTTATATCCAATAGTTTCTGACTACTGACATTCTAACAACAATAACTTAAAACATGTTTAAAATCAGATCTTGTCAACTTTGCGTTTGAGTTTAATGGGAAGTATGAGACGTATTGGAATTGCCATTTATATTGGTCATTAATCTTAATAAAGATGGGTTTTGCTCGGACTCGGAAGTATTTTTAGATTTTAAACTGCGCTTACAGTAACAAATTCTTGTGCATTTCATGTCTGATAGCATGCGAAAAACATTCCTTTTGCAGGAAAACGCAATGAAGATAAATGCTCCTTGGAGACAATTTAACAGTATGAAAATGTACCAAACTTCTTCAGTATTGGCAAACGCTGCCACAAAACCGAAAATCCACGTTAATCCCATAATAAGTGCTAATTTTATATACAGGAATATTCTCGATATGTCTTCTGCTGCTGTTGTCTTGCGGGCAAGCTTTGTTGCCTTTCTCGTTTTACAAATGGTAGTCACTGATAGAGTGAAAAGGATAATGTTGGCAAATAGAATCATTGCAAGTGGCACTGCAAAAAATAAGATCAAGCCTTGTCGATTGTTGATCCAGCAAAGTGAATTGCCATACATGGGTTCATAACCAGGTATCCAGTGATAAAAATCATTAGTAAACGCCATTGTAACAATGATAAAAGCTGTGGACCAGGCGTAGAGGGAATAAAAGATAAATTCATACTTACTTTTCCTACGACCATAAGAAATCATTTTTATGGTGGTAGAAAAGGTACGAAAGACATCAATGGCCATCACATTCATCCACATAAATGTCGATAGAAGCCCAAAATGAATTAGCCAACCTACGGCAAAGCAAAGCTCAGTGGAATTTTTCACACCTATTCCAAACTCAAAGCAAACTTGGGCAACAAACAAAGCACAGGATAAGCACAGCAGGTTTTTGCCAGGAAGAGTAAGCAGGGAAGGAATTAAAATGTGGATTACTATGTGGACAGCCAAGCATGAGAGCGACAGGGTAATGCAAACATTAGACAGTATGGCCTGAGCCTTTGAAAACTTCCATGATAGGCCTAAATATGGGTCAAGACTTGTACAAATCAAAATGGTTGATGAGTTTACCACCTCATACTGACTTATGTTGTACAGTTGATTGGTACTATTTACATAGACAGAGTTGTTGTTTAAATAACGAACAAATTTGTCTTTTGTAACATAAATTTTTGGACAGTCACTGTCCAAGTAAGGAAGATCGCTAGCTGTCGTTTCGTTGTTGTTGCCATTGCGAACGCATTTGCCATCAGCATCCATATTGTACATCCGCCCACAGGTGTACACAATGCATGCCTCATAGAGCGGGTCACACAATTCTCCAAAACCACAAACTAGTCCATCGATGCCACAAACGCCAGCTTCTCCCACGTGACTGCCCTGTCCCATAAAGTCGAGTAACACTGCATAGGAGTCAACTCCTGTTGTGACGTCTGGTGTCTTCTCTATAAACTGTGGACACAGCAAACGATCCACATGCTCGCCATTGCAAATGGCACAGTACTCATTCTTGTACAATTTTGATGTATTCTCCGCCTTCACTAAGAGAGAGTAGAACTGGCATAACGTCTTCTCCATGCTGCTAACCCAGCTGTCCGGACATGAGCTGATGACATCCTTGCGACATTTACGAAGCCCAAGTTTTTCAAGGTTTCTCATTATTAATTGGTCCAAATTCTTGATTCCATATGTAACGTTAAGTAACTTACTTTCACTCGTTTTGCCGTCTGTAAGATGAAAACTCCAGTATTTCTCCCTTGGCTTGTATCTCCAGGAATGCATTTCTTGCGTGCAGTTGGGATAATTTTTTGGGCAATAGATGTGGAGTTCCCACTTGAACAATTGAGTGTCATCATTGCAGAGGGCACAATACACATTGACATATGTCAAATTGGTCTTTTTGCTCAAAACAGGAAGATCTAATAAGTAACCGTATTTTGACTGTGGAACTCGGCGTTTGCAGCGGTTTAAGATGATTGCATTTCTGTACCTTGATGGACAGGAGCCAATCATATAAACGGCAGTTTCCTGTAAATAACATTACAAAATTAAAAGCTGTTAACACGTTGGAGCTGCTTTATGCCCGTAAATCATTTCATTTAAAGGATAAAATCATGTCTTTCTTTTTGTTAAACTAGTGTGTGTAATTTAAAACCTATTTTCACAATAGAGAAATCAGCATCTGTTTTATTAGTTTTTTTCCACTGTTACAAGTAACTGTCATAAAGCCAATCTATCGGCACTAGTCATCATATGCTAAGCAAATTTGATAGACTGTAATACACTCATAAGTGTAGCCTAATTATAACAAAATATTTGCATTTGGATCATAAACATGACCACCGTGTATATCGTTTTATTCAATTCAAATCAGTACCCTACTAGCAGCAAGTGTTATGCCATGTGGGTGGGGGGTGTAGTCCATCAACCTAATATTATTCGGTGATTGTAACCTCAGTGGTGGTGTGCACCAACATAATTGTAAAATTGAATTTCATGCAGCTTAAGGCTGTCCTTTGGAAGAGCATTCCAACGTCTTATGGCATGCAAGAAAAATGACCAAATGTACGGATCCGAATGTGCTTGGAGTTCCAAATGTGGGTTGGAATGACAGTTTCTTCCACCTCGGTGGTTACGTTTAAAGATTCACTCCACCAAATTACAATTACCTGATAAGGTAAATTTTTCAAAGAGCCCCATGCTTTGAGCCTCCCGTCTTGACCCTTTTACTCCAAATGAATTTTTACATGATTATCACACATATGGTCTTCAATTTGCGTCACAAATTGTAGTTTAATCTTATTAGTAAAATAAATTAATGACAATGAACACACCAAGGGTTAAAGGGCCTGTAGTTCAAGTCCTAGAGGCCGTCTATACATTATCGTTACAAAATGTAAACATCCTCCTTAAATTACGTTACGCACCACACCTTTCCGCTAAAAACATCTACTTTAAAAATGATAAATATTATTAGAGGAATATGGGCTTCTATTATGAAAAACCATTTAGGGACCATCCATCTATCTATAAAGGACATCGTCTAATTTTCTATTTTTCAGACTTCTTCCACCTTACTTTACCCTAACCATCTTCCCTGTTCGCCCTTGTCTGTTCTTCATTATCCCTACTTTCCCGCCTGACCGTTGTGATTTGGAAAAACTTTCACATTGAATAAAACCCTACATATTGATTTTATTTTATTATAAGCATCGGGTCAAGATAGTTTTATGTACAGATAATTTTAACAGTGAAACAGGTCAGTTGTAATTTAATTTGATGAATTTCCTAGAAAGTTTTAAAATTTTGAATTTCAATAATGGATATTTAAAAATTAAGGATTTTAGCTTATATTTCTCTACAACAATGTTTTTGAAGAATATACCAACATTTCTGAAAACTAAAATGGCAAATCACTGAGTTTAGCCTACATTTTATACCGAATAAGGAAGGTTGATTATACGACGTTGATGAAGGAACGTCGTAGGCAAGCATTTTCCAAACATTATTTAAAAATTATGGATTTTTGCCTACATTACTCTAAATGAAATTGCTGAGGAATATTACCTTATTTAAGTCAGACTAAAATGGATGCCCACCATGCAAAAAATTACACAATTTTGCTTCAAGTATTTATTATAATCAAACAAATTTATTTTCCCCCTTGCTGAATAGTCGTTCATTAAGGTCTTAGTTATTTTTTTAAAATCTGAAAATCTCCCGTTTATTTAAATAAATAACCTCCAAAGACTGTTTTTTCTCAGTAAAACCTCCGACTATGGGGTTTGGAATTTGTATGCCGTTTTTTAAAAAAAAACGTTTATTTAATTTGTATATAGAAAGGTGCTCCACCAATGACGAGGAACAACACACATTATTAGCAATTTCTTACAAGTGACGTCGTGAAATTGTTAATAATGTACAAGTTGTACTTCATCATTGCTTCATCAAAGCTAAATTACGTTTATGCTTCTAACACTGATGGAAATTCAGTACAAGTTACTAGGAAATGGCTGTTACTGCCAGTAAATTTAGCAATACATTTGTGGAACACAACACTTGTAATTTGATGGAATTTGAAAACGTGAGTCCTACCTGAGCAGGAAATGTGTGACACTCCCACTTATGGCCTTCCTCCTCTGCACTGCCGTGAACCAAGGCATCCTCGAACTGTGCCAAGCTGCGGGAGACGTCCATGTTGATCACCGCGTCCAGGCAACAGTCGCCGTACTTCTCGCAGCCCTGATCGCAGAAGCAGCGATGGTCCCGGAACTCGTTCTTGGCCATGGCCTGCGGTGCTTTGGCCAGCGCTTGGTCACCCTCCACCCGTACCATGCCCGGTCTGCTGCTGTTGTACGGCCGATGACAATAAGCGTAGAATTCGTGACACGGCAGGGGTCCAAAAGTGACGTTCGCCCGGGACCCACACAGCCGAAGGGCCGCTGCGAGCACCCCCACGAGGGTTAGAAAGACCCTCATTTTAGACACACGATTGTGCGATCGTTTGGCTCCGAACTGGGCTCTGCAAAGGGCTTCATCCGTTTACCTAATTTTTCGCCTGGAAAGGAAAGCCTTGGCCCGCGGTGCAAACCTTGAAATAGAGATTAACGACTAACGTTGTTTATTTTTTAAACTTAGCTGTCTTCACCTCGGTAATTCTGGAGTATGTGCCTGTCTATGCCAGTGTTATTTGTACGCTTATCTTTTACAACCAATGACTTCGTTTTTTTCTGGTTCAAAATGACGTCATGAAAACGTCCTTATTGGTTGTTGTTGATGCGTCATAGATAACTCGTTAAATACACATTGGTAAGTGAGCCATTTTATTCGTCAACAAGCAACGATTTCAGCCGTTTGTAGTCTGATGTTCGAAGAATTGTTGCATTTTCTTGCTTCATTGGAGACTTCATTGTAGGAATACGCCCGACATAAAGCATTACAGTAATATCTTCGTTACAATAATTTATGACATCACCGAATAAAAGGTTCAAAGGTCAAACGTTCTAAAAGCGTGTTATTGAAAATAATGTTTTGAAAGGAAATATCGTTGCATTATCTTATCGCAGTTACCTTTAATATATGTTTAGTTTCGTATTCAATATCATTGTGAGCAAACTTGAGTACATATACCGTGTAGATACAGAATATATATACTCTCGTTTATGGAGATAAATTTTCCTGTAAATTAAAAATCTAATTTGTTGCATTTGTAAGGAAAGGCATAATAACATAAATTTATAGTGATTTCACAAGTTGTTTATTGATGGAAATAGTTCATGAAAAACATTTAGGGCCGGTTGCACCAACAAAAGTTAAGCAAAACCCAAGGTAAACCTCTAGTTAACTAAGGAAAAGCATTGCATCACCCAAGGAAAGCAATTAACCGTGGGTTAACGCTAACCCAGCTAATAGGTAAGGTTAACCTAAAGTTTGTAGTATCATTAAATTTTCTCAGAATTCCTAGCTGCAGCATGATAACTCCATGCTTACTACATCTTGGGTTAAAAAACCTATGGTAAAATAGTGCAACAAAAACCTATTTACTTTTAGGTTAACTTGGGGTTATAGGTTAACCGGCCCTTAGGAAAGATTTATGAATTGACCATGCCTCCAACATTTAAAGTCTGTAACATCTGGAATCATAATTTAAATTTATTTACTTTAATCTCTAAATGATCTTCAGCATGATTATGAAAATCCGCCATTTCCTTTCATTCTAATTTTCCCTATTATTTCCTATTTGTTATTTCCTGTTTTTACCTTATTAATTCCTTGTGTTTTGGAAATGGTGGTTCATATTTCCTGTTTTTACCTTATTAATTATTTGTTTTAAATCAGTTTTAACAATATTAAAGATGCCAAGTTCTATTTAGGAATAATGTTTGTTACAGCAAAAAGGTGATTGATAGGTATTGATACAATTTCAATAACCTTTCCACATTATATTCAAGCTGATTCATTAGTCCTAAGTACGGTATATGCATGTACTACGCATTAAATTCATATTTGAGAGTTGTTTTTATTTAACAAAGTAGTAATATTGTCTTAAAAGTGTTTTATTCAACAAAGTATTTAATACCGTTCACCAATGATATTTCTGCATTTGAAAAAATCAAAATTTAAAGCTGTTGAAACAATAATGAACTTGGGTGTTGTTTTGAGGCAGCGAATGGCTTTACGATGTACTCGTTTTTACTGAGTTTATACAAATAATCCAGTGTGGTTCGAGCATTACCACAATGTTTATTTCCTTATACCACACATATTTAAAAAATATTTCTCAAAGCGTTGAGAAAATGTTTCCGGTGCAACTTATATTTTGCCATTTTCGGTTATACATGTATGTAAGATAACTTCTAAGCCTAAGTCGTATAAGTTGTATGATAAAGTAAGGGAGGTCGCAGAATAACATTACATTAATGTTGTCACTGCGAATGCATTTCGCATCAGCTTCCATGTGGTACATCCGCCCACAAGTGTACACAATGCATGCGTATATTGCCCTGCCCCATATAGTCAAGCAAAACTGCATAGGAGTGAGTCCCTGTTGTAACTTCTGGTGCCTTGAAAATTACGTTGGGACAGAGCAGACCATTTACAGGCTCTCCATTGCAAATGACACAGTACTCATTTTTGTGCAATCAGATTAAATCAAATTACACCAAATTTTAGATCTTTAAATTATCTACAGTTTGGTGTTAAGAACTAGTTTGGATGACAAAAACTCACCGAGATATAAGGAATAGTTTGACGAGCAAAAGCAGCGTGTCAGATAGGCTTCTCAAACAGACGACATCCTTGTCCAGAATCCTGTAACTCCTGTTAGCAGTCATAGACGTTACATCACGCACTAAGCTTACGTCAAGTTTGAGAATATAGCGAGCAAATCAAACATGGAATCCACAGTATCAAATGAGTGGCATCATTACCGTGATCACAGTGCTTGCAGGGGTGCCCTCGTAATCTGGGGAAGGGATGAATATCAAGGTGGTAGCATGCACAAGCTGTCAACCTACGCCAAGATCGGATCCCTGCCTTAACACGGGTTTTAAGCTTACGTTCACCGACCTTACAACAGCAGCAGGCCGGGCATGGGACGGCTGGGGGGTGACCAAACGCTGGACAAAGCGCCTCAGGCCATGGCCAAGAGCGACTTCCGAGATCACGGATGCTTCTGCGATTCGATGTACAGCGATTGTTGCTGTGCCCGTTACAGTTTAATATGTAATTATAAAGGTATTCACAGCTGCATGGAACACGTGCTGAACCTTATATTACTTCGACATCATCAATATGTATATCTTGTTTGCTTAATGTGTACAAAAATTAGACAACTGGTTTTCCATGTCCATATTTATTAAACGCTGCAGAGTGCTTAGGTTGACGCCTTGGAAATGATGTCATGCATTATTGCTGTTCTGAGACTAGACCTAATAAACACTCCTGCGCATAATATTAATGATGAATTGTTGAATTAATAAATCATTATGACCTAATTAAAGTCGTGTTGATAGCACCGAGGAGATAACAGTTAGCAGAACGCAAATTCTGACACCATTTCGAATTAAAGGGATGGAGTTCATCACGTCTGTTTGCTTTTCGTTGCAGACGTTGCCATTCAATTTCCTATGAAAATTCGTTGTTTATCAAATTTTGATGAGTTTGTTTGTGATCTTAAAAACGCTTAACGTGCTAAATTATGCTAAATATCATGCAGTTATTAAAACGTTGGCTTGTTTTCAAAGATGTTTTTATTTTCATTAAAAATTAGATAATTTAAATAAAATTTGCAGAAAAAGCTGACGCTTTTACAAAAACAAATATTGAGATACGAAAGTGCTTTGTTTCCGGTTAAACAGCATCACATTTACGCTTTAAAATATTTTGTTTAAATAAACACGTGTTATAAATGTAGACTTGCTAACATATTGTTTACATTGAAAAATTAATAATTAACAACGAAAACATCTGCACCCATGTTGTACATAATGAATGAATACTTTCTTAACACGGTGGTCGTCCTTTTATCTCAGGACGATTATGATTCAGAAGAAGTGATATTTCCGTTCATTGTTGTAAGAATTATTTGTTTTGTTGAGACGTCAGTTGAATTCTTGGAATTTCTTTTGTGTTTTAAATGGCAAAGTAATGTTCGAATGAGTTTTCGTTTGCATGAGAAGGCTATGAAAATAAAAGCTCCTTGAAGGCAGTTCAACAATATGAAGAAGTACCACATTATCTCTATGTTGGCTAATGCGGCCACAAAACCGAAGATCCACGTTAAACCCATGATAAGGGCTAGCTTGACATAGAGTAAAATTCTAGTCTTGTCAGATGAATGACTTGATGATGTTTTGCGGACAACATTTATAAGCTTTCTTGTTTGGCAAATGGCATTTACTGTTAATGTAAAAAAGACAATGTTGGCTGTTAAAAGAATAGCCAGGGGCACAACAAAGAAAGTCAAAAGCCCTTTTCGATTATTGATCCAGCACAAGGGGTCACCATACATGGGCTCATGGCCTGGCATCCAGTGAGTGACATCATTCATAAATGCTGCCAAGACCAGAATAAATGCCATCGACCAGGCATATGAACAATAGACATGAAATTTCCAACTGGCTGCTGTATTACCAGAAGGTCGAAGATTTCTGGATGAAACAAAGGTTCCAAAAACATCAACAGCCATCACATTCATCCAAAAAAATGAGGCCAGAAATCCAAAGTGGATCGTTAAACCAATTACAGTACAGAGTTCTAAAGAGCTGGTCAGATTGAAACCAAACTCAAAGAACAATTGGGCTAAAAACAATGAAGCGGATAAACTTAACATGTTTTTACCAGGAAGGTTATGTAGTGAGGGATTTAAAGCATAAATTACTACATGGGCCGCTAAGCAGATGAGCGATAAAGTGGTGCAGACCTTTGACAAAATGGCTTGGACGATGGAGAATTTCCAAGACGTATTAGAATCGTACTTGGTGCATATCAGAATAGTGGTCGAGTTCACCACTTCATACTGCTCGGCGTTGTACATTTTGTTGATTGTTTTGACAAAAACAGAATTATTGACATAACGGATGAAATCGATATTTGTCACGTAGAACTTAGGGCATGTGCTATTCAAATATGGTAGATAAGTGAAATTTCCAAAATACGCAGCAGTATTATTGCTAACTGGGATACACCTGCCATCTGTATCCATTTCGTACATCCGGCCACAGGTATATGCATGACATTCCATGTGTATCTGGTCACACAATTCCCCGAAGCCGCAGACCAGCCCATTTATGCCACAGCCACCTGCTTCTCCAACCTGACTGCCCTGCCCCATGAAGTCGATAAGGACTGCATATGATGTAAACCAAGGATATGGCGGTTGTGGCATAGCACGCCAGTCTTGTACCATCGGGCATTGCAGATTGCTGGTCGTCTCTCCATTGCACATTGCACAATATTCGTTCTTGTAGAACTTTAAGTTTTCTGACTGAACTATAAGTGAATATGACATGCACAGGGCCTTCTCTTTGCTGCTCACCCAGCTATTTGGACATTTGCTAATGATATTATTTCGGCACATGCGGGCCCCAAATTGTTCATAATCCCCCACGCTATTCACAACGGAATTTTCAATTTCAAAGATGATGAATGGGTCTCTATTTGGAGTTTCTGGAGGCTGTAGTCTCCATTCTCTCATTCCTGGAACGTAGTACCAAGAGTGAAGTTCATCTGTGCATTTCGGATGTCCAAATGGACAGTAGATCGAGATGTTCCGTTTGTACAACAGTGTATCTTCGTTGCATATGGCACAAAAAACGTTCACATAACTCAGATTACTCTCCTGGCTGAGGACTGGAATATCCAGCATGTAGTGATATTCGAGTTGTGGTACCTGGCGACTGCAGCGATTCGCGATAATGCTGTTTTCATATGCTTCTGGACAGGAACCAATCATATACATTTGAAGTTTCTGAATCAAATAAGAGTAATATCAGTATACATGTTCGGATATTGAATCGTTTTTGAAAATTTAAAACTTCAACTTCATTACTGTGCACTAACATATCGAATCTCTACTCAATTATTATTTAAAACATATTGGATCTGGTTTTATTAGTTATTTCAATCCCGTATTGATATAACGTTTAAGTGTTGTGATATAATGTAAGTGTTGTCATTTTTGGC
>JAQIXS010000760.1:0-39139 GCA_034700785.1 Rossiulus vilnensis | reverse complement strand
GAAAGGTTGCCCAAAACCTATTCCACTTTACAAGTTAGCGAAATTTCCAAATTATGGAGTTCCATTTTACCGAGAGTAGACTGTATTAAAATTGTTAACTTATATCTCCAATGTAAAATTGGCGTCCAGTAGTATTTCCTTAATGTTTTATAATTTTGAAATGCTCTATTCATTTATAAAAAGAATAAAATAAATGTGAAAAAATAATTACGCGACCGTCGAAAAAGGGTCTTCCCTGCAATGCAACATTGCATTGCGGGTTGTAAAATGTTTTTTTGTCAAATTTTAATTTGTAATAAATAAACGAGACATTTTGAAATTATAAAACCGAACAAAGATCCTAGTAGACGACCAATTCTACACTTTGAAAAACATCATTAGCATTTATAATAATTAATTCAAAGCAAATTCAAAGCCTTACGCTTATGGGCGTTTAATAATTGGAGTTTTGAGGAGTATCTGTGATATTTTGACGTCTATTATGATTTTTGGCCGAAGCATAACAATACATGCAACTGCAAATTTCCAATCAATTCGAGAGGGGTGAAAAACATTTTATTTTATAGCTCTTTATGAGCTGACAAAAGTTGAGAAAATGACTTCATCTTAGGCCCTTTTTTAATTAAATTAAATTCAACTCAGTACCCTATTGTCAACAAGGATAACGACATGTACTAGGAGGTTTTGAAATCTCTCTAAATCTAATTTTTTTGACAAGCTTAGGCAATTTATATCAACAACAAACCCGAGAACAGCAACAACAACGAAGGATTACTTTTATTCCAATTTTCCTTTATTTTCCTAAATATGTATGCAGTGGTGTTTTACATGAATCTATGGAAATATCCACCACACTTGGGAATTGGGATACATTTCTTACATATTATTCTTAATGCACCTGTTTGTTTCAGATTGTGTATTTCACGTCCACATTTCCCTATGTTATCCTCACCGTGCTGCTGGTAAGAGGCGCCACCCTCCCAGGTGCTCTGGATGGTATCTTGTATTACCTCCAGCCCGATTTTGGACGTTTGGCAGACTCTCAGGTATGGATGGACGCCGGGACGCAAATCTTCTTCTCGTACGCTGTGGCGTTGGGATCCACCACAGCTTTGGGAAGCTACAATAATTATCACCACAATTGCTACAAGTAAAGGGTGCTGCGCTTTAGTCACGAAGACAATTTAATGCTAAAGCTTATGAACAATTCCTATTCTCCAGGGACTGCATCATTCTGTCGTTCATCAACAGCGGGACGAGCGTGTTTGCTGGATTTGTCATCTTTTCGGTCCTTGGATTCATGTCACATGAACTTGGTCTTCCAATACATGAGGTTGCAGAATCAGGTTTGTCTAAATTCTATTGTGTTTTAGTCTTCGGAATTTTATTAGTGAAGCTTTGGATGATAGCGTGCATGTTTGAAAAACATTCATATTTTGTTTAAAAAACAACCAAACACAGTTTTGCAAAAAAATAATCTTACATTTTGATTGCAACGTTAGGTACAATAAAACAAAGTGATATTGTATGTGCATAGTTTATTTTTATCAAATGTTTATAGGACCTGGGCTGATATTCATCGCCTATCCAAAAGCCATAGCGCAAATGCCAGGGGCGCCATTTTTCTCGATCGCCTTCTTTTTCATGATTTTATTGGTTGGTTTGGACAGTCAGGTAGATAGCTTGTTATATATATTTGCGTTGTTTCTGAAATGTAACTTATGTTTAAAAGAAAAAAGAATATGAGCATGATTTTGAGTAAATTTCATGTTGTTTGTTTGCAGTTTGTGCAAACTGATGGAATGGTAACTGCAATTGTGGACCTCTATCCGAATTTTTTTAAGCGGAAGTATGCACGGGAGCTCTTCACTGCCTCCATTTGTTTTGTGACCTTCTTAGTCGGCCTTCTGCTGGTCACCAACGTGAGTTATTTATGATCAACAAATTAAATCAGACTCTAATTTATTGGCTCATCCCAACCGCAAGTTCCGTTGCAGGGAGGAATATTTGTCTTCCAGTTATTTGATTATTATTCAGCGAGTGGGGTCACACTTTTGTGGTTCTGCTTCTTCGAGAGCATAGTCATCGCTTGGATCTATGGCGTCGACAGGTTCTATGCCAATATTGCGGACATGATCGGCAGCGAAATTGGGCCTTGGCTGAAGATTTGCTGGAAATATATCACACCTGTGATTTGCGCTGCAAGTATTATGCCTATTGGTACATGATCAGGCGTGTTGTAAAGACGACAGCATAAAGTTTCTATTTCCAAAAAAAGCTATATTTATGTTTATAAGAACATAAAACACACACCCAAAAATCATCATTATAGGATATAAACAAATGTGCATTATTTTAAAACATTAACATAACAAGATGTGCTAACGTAATCCCAATTTTATCTATAACAGCCTACTACTGATTACAGAAACTGCAAATTAACAAGTAGCTTTGCAAACATATCCTTTATGACGGTCAGTTTTTTAAAAAATATGGTTAAACTGACAAAATGAATCGTGCATAGTCAGGTTTACTCAATGTGGTTTGCTTTTCAAAAGAATATCCATTACAAATGCATTTTTCTACTTTATGTACTTCCCCGCATTATATGTATTTATAAAAAAAAACACGACATATGTCCATTAGGGGTCATCCATAAAGGAAGTCCGGTGAAGAGAGGGAGGTTGCGAAAACCGGACAGTTTTGCCAGACGAAGGGAGGGGGGAGGGTATGAAGGGTTAAAACAAAGGAAACGTCCAGATAGTCAGTTGGAAGTTTTCTGAATTTAATATGGAAAGAAATTCAAAGAACAGATTGAAAACTAGGTAAAAACTAACACATAACTGAAAAAAGTCACATTCGGTTAACTTTGATAGTTAACAGAATGTTTTTCATGGATGCTAACCATGCACATTTTCCCTTTCATTTTTAACAGGGCCTGTTCCTGTTTTCACTGGCTAACTATCACAGCATTACATACAACAAGGTTTATAAGTATCCTGTTTGGGCAGAAGTGATTGGCTGGTGCCTTTCACTTAGCTCAGTGTTGTGTATACCATTAATAGCGGTTTGGAAATTGATTATCACACCAGGAACACTATCACAGGTATTTGATCTTCAATTAAATTGAATAGAAATAAAAATTCTTGGTATACGTTTGGCGAGAATATAAAAAAATCCCAGCATTTTGAAATTTTTGATCGTCTATAGACATCATAAACGAGTGTCTATAACATCTGCATAATAATAGATATTATAATATTGCAAATTTAAGAAACCAGAAGTTTATAACTTTGTGTTGCGTTTAGAGTATGATAATTGCTTATAACAAGAATAAATCATTGTTTAAACTTACTGGCAAAACAATTTACGAACGAGTGTACATTTTATGCCTAACATATAAAATGTTTTGGTAAAACAGTGAAATACTATGGGTCTATCATACTTAAAAATTCGTCTTATTATCAATTTCAGTTTTATTATTTGGTGATAACCATGTTTTGTAATTATTCAAAAGTAGAGTTATTCATAGTTTTAATTTCAATAAGGAAATCGCAATATTTAAATTTTATTCGTAGAAAAATATCTAAAATATTATTTTTATGTAGAAATGGATAGTGACCACTCAGCCCATCTTTACCAGACAAGAGCACCCCAAGGACATTACTCTCAACCATATTCTTTAGTCAGGTGATTCTTTTATTTATGGACAGCCATTTTTATGAATTTTTATCATGAAGTTTTGTTGTTGTTTCGTTCATTTCACCGGTTATAAATGTGTCGCCTTTGGCAGTTTCCTCATTTTTGACCTTTATTTCTCGTTGCTAATTATAGCCCCCAGGCAAAAATGCTTTTTTATGCTGAGAACATTCGCTGTTAAATAATTATCATGACTAGTCATTTCATTCATGTTCTGACAACGGCTTCTTAGTTGAAGTATGCATTTGGAGTTATACAGGTGACATACATTACATATAATTAGCAGGTCAAGGTTTTATCTTCAAAAAAGCAACCTAGGCCTTAATTACCAACATTTTTTTTGAAAAATAAAATTCCGCAATATTTTAAACGAGGGGAGAACGACATGCAGTACTTAATTTCAAGTACATGATTGCACATGAAAACTTTAAAATATTACATATTTTTATACTATTCGTCATTGCAAATTGTGGCTTTTTTAAAATTCAACGGATTAAACAATTGTTCATTAATTTTCCAAGCTAGGGAAAATTGCACAATATTACCGATACAGTAAGTGGATAATATCATAATAATAATCATAATATTAATTAATTTTGTTATATACAGTTGTACACGTACTTGTATTCTAAGTGTAAAAAATGACGCTATCTTGATTATAAGCTTGGGCTGATCCAGCATGGAATTATTCGCCCCAATGTAATTGAGACAATAAACAAAATCGACACGACGATCCGTATTACGTCGCTCTGGTTCAGAGTTCGGCTAAAATATAAATACATGGATATGTAAATACATATACATGTATAAATAAAAAGAAATGATCATCAATATCCCTTGGAATAAATTCTAAATAAACGTATAACGTGAAAAATCAGAAATGCCATTTTAAGCAAGTAATTTCATCAGAATTACATGTTAATTTCTTTATGTATACATGTCAAGTTATTGTTACAGAAATGCAGAAATTCCATAAAATTTCGTCAGCAGCATTTGAAAACACTGAGTAATCGATTTGACCGTTCCGATCAGATATTGGATCTAACCATTTAAAGGTATGGTTCCAATATGGACTAATAAAATCAAAAGTGTCATTCTGCGTATTGTTGCCTTCCATTATGCTGCCTGAATATCTCGCTAGATGGCGGGTCGACGAAAAAGTGACAAGTGAGGAAAGTATAAATAGGAGCGATGAAGAAGGCTGAGCTCATTGAAATCCGTTGTCGTGAAGAGGAACTTGTTATTATTGAAGAACGTTTCCCTGACAACGACGACATGGCACCCGTAGATAACGCCACGCTTCAAGAGCTGAACAACATAGCAAACCGGCTCCGGATTCACAGTATCAAAGCTACTGATGCCAGCAAATCTGGGTAAGGTTCGATTTTTTGAATATCAGAATTGGCGATTGGAACACCGGTATGATATTCTACGGCGTTGTAGGAAAAGCTCATCGATTTTTGCTATTTTAGAATTGCTTTTTTTAAAATGTAAGCTTGGGTATATTACACAAACATTAACTATTTAGTTCGACATTTAAATTTCCTCAAATTAGAATGCTTCAAATGATTATACATGTAATTTTAGTAAAATATATGTAACTGTCCGAAGGGGCCTACCCTCCAACATATGCCCTTGACTGACCTTGGAAATAATTGCCTTTTTCGACGGCCTTGGTCTTCCAATCTTTCCCGCATCACAGCCTAGTTTTTTACTCAGTTTTTCCTACTTGTTTATGGCCGGGACCGGTATGTTGCTTATGCTTCCTTCGGTAATTTCGGTCGGCTTCTTTATGTAATATGCTTACGTCATCCAGACAGCGGTGTCAATTGAATGTCATATTTCGTATCATAAACAGTGGTAGCACACCGGCTGGAATTTCTAGAAAAAAAAATTAAAGTTTGACTCAATTTTTTTCTATCTCTATAATGATTTAGGCTGGACGATACGCCTCTTACGTTTTATCATTTTTAGTGTGTATCGTAGAATGACATTTAATTAGGAGATTAAATTTAAGTGCCCGGGAAGGAGTAGGTAAAATTTACCTGTGCTACATCTGTCTTTTAAAAGTTAAAACTTAATTGCCGTAATTATCTTATTTGCTTGATAATGCTATGATAATCTAGCGAAATTAAAGGACGCATATTGTAAAGAAAACCCCGATTTAATAATCTATTGGCACGAAACCTCATGATCTTTGATTTAAAATCCTGTGAAGCTGTAAATCCTGGAAATCTTGTCATGCATTTTATTGGAGTGACCGATTCGTTTTTAGTGTTAAGATGTTTGCCCTCGTTATTGTTGTAGACAAATTGTGTTACTTGCAATGCCTCTAAAATAGCTCTTTATCAAACTACCTCATTTTACATTCCTACAACTGGGTAATAAGTTAAAGCAAGCTGGTGAATATTATTATCCATGGTTATCCACTGGAAGGCTGAAAATAGTTTTATATTAAAGCAAAAATAGGCTATGTGCTAGTGTAAAGTATTTTTTTTTAAATTCTTTAACTAGGTTTGGAGTCATATTTTCTTGACTTGATCATTTGATAATTGCTTTTTTTTTGTTTCCGTAACGGCACACCTTTAACGGCGGGTTTAATGATTTCACAAGACGTTATGAGAAGTTTTGAGATTTTGAAATTTTATAAAATTGCACTGTTTTTGAAATGAGCTTTCAAATTGCAAAAATAGGCTGTAAATGCATATACAATAATAAGGCAACTTGCTTGTTCGTAAAAAAAAATTAGGAACTAGCTTTGATCTCTACGAAGTTACAAATTTTAAGTGTTTACTTGCTTGAAAAAGCAGCTGTCTTTGTTGCTATGGGGATTTTTGTCATAAAATACAACCTTAAAATGTGCCCGGACTTCCTTATGGCAAAGCTTGCTCCATGCCATAATTGCCAGTACGGCAATGAGCAGAAATGCTATTTAGGCAAACTGACTTTGTCCTTGATGTTGCGTTAATTTTCATTTTCCGTGTCTTGCGAGGCAAGTGTCGTCAGCCAGGTTCAAGGTAGGTGTAGCGCCAGACGTTAATCTAGGGGCCTTAACTACATCCTAGGGGTTTACATCCAGCCAATAACAACGCCTCCAAGAGGGAGCATACTTCTTGACCAGTCATCTTTATTGGTGAATCGTGACTGTTGCAAGTCATAAATGTAGATTATGACCAGTGAAACGTCTGGCAAACCTTTGTGTTCAACCTTCAAACTTGTGGAGAACTTGCGGTGGCCAAAACCTATTTTTGATCAGTCACGCATGTATGATCCTGGCAAAAATGACAGGAAAAATGTTGCTCCTATTCTGTCTGGTAGGCTTACATATTCTTTACTTCAAGATATTCCTCTGGTCCTAGCTATCAAACTGTTAAGTGTATTTTTGAAAAGAAATTCCAACAAATTTTGTAGTTCAGAACAATTCCCCCAGTTTTCATGTTTTGGCTGATCCTATTTTCGGAATGCTGACAGATACTTGGTTATGTAACGAAAGCATGGTAACACTAGCCACTCTTGCCTAATGTAGATTTTCCCGTAAATTCTTAGCCAACTTGACTAAATGGGCATAAAATTGCCTGCATTTTTAATTTTTAATTACTTTCAACTGTTTATTTATTTGTTTGGACTCTTTAAGAAATAAAATTCGGGTCATGAATATGTCGTTGATAGGCCTATTCAAAATTTCGTGTAGTCCGGGGACCGTGCGCATATGACGTCCGTTCTTTTAGATCCCCTCTCCCATAATCAGTCATCGTCCGAATGTGGCACATGAAACCTGCAAAACCTTTTCTGTTGTGGTCAAAATTTAAGGGTAGATTTCCCACCCTATTTTTAATTATCTTGATTAAGAATTGGTACAAATTAAAAATTTCTGAATTTTGTTTCCCCTGTACATAATCACCTGGGCAACATTTGCAGAATTATGTGCCAATCAACGAGCACATACCAGGCGATTAGCCCACTGTACATGTGTATGGGAAAAGAAAAACAAAATAAGAAATATTGAATCTGTACAAAATGTAACAGAAGGCGTCTTTTGGCAGCTTAATTCGGACGATTTTATGATTTGCAGATTTTTTTGCACCTTATCTGAACTGCTCTTGACGCATTCTTGCGTTCATGCATGTCAAAAGGTGACATCCATGGCTGGCAGTAGTGATCTGATCGTGCATGAGTAAAAACTTAAAACTCAAGCCTGCAAATAACTCTTAAAGCTACAGTAGCTCGTTTCATTCTTAGGTTCAAGGCTGCATTCTCCAAAATGACCGGTTATTTCACCATTTTGATATGAAAAGCTTTGATGTTTTTAGTTTGCTAATCTCCGTAACCGTGCCGGAAACGATACTGGTTGCAGTTGCATCCTGCGACCGGCTTTGAATTCAGGTTTGGCAGGAACTTCGCGTTTTCCGTGAATTAGATTAGTTTTTGCTGGGTGCAATTACCTGACATGATTTGCACGGCTTACTGCTTTGTCTGTTTGCAACTCAGCTCTATTGGAGTTATTGAATGGATGCGAAAGTTCCTAAGGAAAATCAGAATTTGGGACCCAACTTGAAATTAAATAACAAACTTTCTCGTATTTTGTTTTTATTTAAATCATGACGACAAGCTTTGACTTGGACAACATTGGTAGGCACAATTAAGTTCATAAAAGAAATTAGATGCTACAGTGTACGTTGAGTTCTCATATTGTGTAATGAAATATTGCGTTTGACATATGGCTTCGCAAATTACGTAATTCTTCTCATGGCACTTGCGAATGTTAAAGTTCACGAAAGGTTAGACAAAGTCTGACATCTTGCTGTCTCGCATGTCCGTTGGTTAGCAAACATAGTTGCAAGCTGAGCTTTGATAAGTTTGTCACTGTGTTGTATCTGGCATAAGTGTTTACTAACTCCCCCTTCATTATTTCTCTAGGCACTTCTTACGTGTTAATTTCTGGGTTTCACCAATTTCCAGGATCTAGACTTAGGTCTATATTCGATATGCTGTTGCCAACACATATCAGTGACTTGCAAAAGAATCGTAAGCCTTTCCTCAAAACAGGATATTTGAGCTTATGTATTTACCGCTTATTTAAATAAGTTTTGCAATTTTTGGATTGTGGCAAAGCCGTAGCATATCAAATGAAGGTAGGATTACTAACAAGGAACACTACCCAAAGATCACATGCCGATTTTGATGAAACTGGTATCATTTCAAGAACGTTTAAAATGATTAAAATTGACAACCACATTACTTGCAACCGTTAAGGTTAACAAGAGTTGTTAATTTTTAAAGGTACCGTTGACTTCTATTGTTATTATATGGGCGCCCTGTACGCATGCTTGCCTGTAACGCGGTCGTGCATTGCTATTTGGTTAAAACCGCAAAAAATACAAGTAAACCTGAACGCTTGCGGGTAATGTGAGTGTATATGTTCATTATTTTGAAATTTCTTGAAATGATATGCTTCATCAAAATCGGTGTGTGATCTTTGGGTAGTGTTCCTTGTAAGTTTACTTTCATACAAAATAACAACGTAAATTCCCATTATTGGTCTGTTTGTACTTATATTAAAATTAAATATCAAATCGTCTTTGGAAGTCAGTACAAGTTGTTCTAGCACATAAAAAATCCTGTTTTTAGTTTTCTGTGGCTAGTTTTCCTTGCTGTAACCTTAACTATCGTTCATGGGGGGGTCACATTTCTAAAAAAATATCAGCCAAGATTCGGGGGCTCGGGCTTCTTATCGAAGATGTTTCCTCAGAGGCACTTTTTTAATTCGCAATTTGGATGCCGACCTTTACAGCGTGCAAGGCAAGTCTCAAGGGCAAACTGAAAGCAGACAGTTTGAACATCTAAAATGCTTGTTGAGTTACGTATACGCGACCGTGCAAGAGTGAGCTCCGAGCATGACAACCTGGTCTCAAATCGCCCTCAGGCTCTTTGCATCTGGGGATGACTTGGCGTTATCGCAACGGCGGTGATGCCATTTCTTCCCCAGATCTGGTTTTATGATGGCTCTCGCGATCGAGTTTTTCTCCAGCAGACAGGCAATGCTTGTGATGAATGCAACCGTGAATAATGATGCAGCTTGTTTGGTAACTCACTGAACAATGGTAGATTGCTCCTGTACCTTTGGTTACTGTAGGATTTACTGACAAGAGGCATGTCGGCATTGTAATTATCCTGGACGATGACCTGTTTTCAGTCTGATGGAATTTATATCAGGTTATGGGGGGAGTTTAATGGAGTTGTTCACGGAATTGCCATTCGCAGAAGGGAAACATACTTGCTCGCATAAATTTGAAGAATGGTTATACAACAACAACAACAACTACAACTCGGCTATTTAGGGGTTTACAACCCTACTAGCCATGATAAATATTAAAGTACAGATATATAATAATAAAGAAAAGTGTTATTACGTATAGGATAAAAAAAAAATGTCAAAAAGACGAGTAAATATAAGGACATTAATTCAAATCAGATATACGTTGTGGGAATGAAGCTCTTCCCAAATGAAGATAAAACATTTTATGCGCTCGGGAGTGATATAATTGTCTTTCAGAGTGCCTGGTTCCTGTTGTTGATGCAGTAGTTTCATACTGAAGTTATTATTCAGGATTAATAATATTTAGATTTTTGTCAAATGAATAGACCTGTATGCAATTTTTACTTCTACTATAATCGAGCTCATCTAATTGACATATCTTCTTTGTGCAATTTTTCTAAATTTGAATTTACTAAATTTTTAAGTTAAACAAAAGTTCAAAAATAATTCTGTAACGAAACATTTTCTCTTAAATCCGATTTTAAAATGGACTACTTTTTAGATTTAATTTCCTATAAACACTTTGAAATATGCTGTAAGTCTTATACGATATTAATAAAACGTTATTTCGCGTTGATACATTATTCCTATTTGGAATGCTTAATGTTTTGCAAAGATTTTTGTAGCTGAAAAACATTGTATAATGTTCCTTTTCAAAACATTTGGATATTTTAATGAGAACTTGCTCCGAAACCTCCAGTTCTCTCTCAAAAGTAGGCCCTCGATGTAAGCATTCGTTGTTAATATTGGTAAATATTGTGCTGAATTATAACATTCTATGCAAATACCATTATTTATTGAAATTTTGGATTTTATTAGTTAGCAACTCCTATAAGCTGTGTAAACTTTGTAAGTTCTTGGAAATGGCTTTAATAAAAAAAGCACATAGCATCAGGGACACGAACTGTATATTGTAGCTGTATTATTCTGAATTGTGCAAACAAATCGCACCATCCATTTTGGAAGAGGTGGACAAACTATTGTAATAATAAAGTGGTTTCTAACACCCCTTGCTTTAATCCTTGATTTTTAGGCACCCCACATCATGCGCTTCGGCTGCAGAAATTATGTCGGTCTTGTTCTTTCACACCATGAAATACAAGGTGTCTGCCCCTCGAGATCCTGCTAGTGACCGATTTGTCATGTCAAAGGTAGGGCATCTCAAAATTGCTTGGTTATTGGATATGCTTATCTTCATTCTAGTAATGAGAATTGCTCATTTCATATGTTATTTATCATTATAGGGTCATGCCTGCCCAGTTTTGTATGCTGCTTGGGCCGAAGCAGGGCTCTTTCCCTATTCGGAGCTTTTGAATTTGAGGAAAATTGATTCAGATTTGGAAGGCCACCCAACACCAGTAAGTGTGAAAAATGCAAATTTCATTTAATTTAAGCGAGAAATTGGCAAAAAAGCCAAACAATTTTTTTTTCAGAAACTCAATTTCATCGATGTGGCAACAGGCTCTTTGGGCCAGGGCTTGAGCTGTGCTGCTGGCATGGCTATTGTTGGCAAATACATCGAGAAAGCAAGGTAAAAAGAATTTTTTGACTACCAAAAATGTTGTGAATCTGAAACTTCAAAAATTTAACAATTGATGGTGTTTAGAAACAAATCCCATTAACGATGATGGTGAACTTTAATTTCCGTATAGCACATTTATAATACTTATAAATTAGAATTCGTCAAAACTAGGATGGGAAAACTTTTTGTTGCATGTGTTTTGTGTCAGTTCTGCCAATTTTTCTGGGAATTTCACCCAGATGTGCAGTACAGGTATGTTTTCATGATAATGCCCTGACGTATGTACTAAACATTTGTTGCCATACTTGTTTCCAGCTACCGTGTCTTCTGCATGATGGGAGATGGCGAAAGCGCGGAGGGTAGTGTGTGGGAGGCAATGTCTTTTGCTGGACACTACAAGCTGGATAACCTGGTTGCTATCTTCGACATCAACCGCTTGGGGCAGAGCGAACCGACTGCGTTTCAGCACGACATGGAATTGTACAAGAAGCGCGCAGAGTCTTTCGGGTAAAAAAATAAACAAATTTCTGTTGAGTTGAAGGAACATTGTTTGATTCTAGTTTATTTTGATTATGACAGCTGGAATACTTACGTGGTAGATGGGCACGATGTTGCTAAACTTGTGGAAGTGTTCCATGCTGCAGAAGCCTGCAAAGGCAAGCCAACTTGCATCATGGCCCAAACCTTTAAAGGAAAAGGATTCATTGGTATGCTTGAGAAAATAGCCAATGTATAGTGATTGTCAATCACTTCTCGATCGTTAACCATAACTCAAAATTCCAGGCATTGAAGATGAGCTGAACTGGCATGGAAAACCTCTTGGCGACAAGTCTGCGTCTGTCATTGCGGAGATTTCCAAACTTATCACTAGCGAGGGTCCAACCAAATTGACTATCCCTAGCCCGGATGCCCCCGCCCCTGTTGCTAACATCAGCAATATCAAGCTTTCGGAGCCGCCGAATTACAAGCTAGGGGAATCTGTAAGAAAGTTTTGGATTTATAGTTTATAATGTATCAAACATTTGAAACTATTTTCATAAGTTTAATTATGTCGGTTTGTTAGGTTGCCACCCGATTGGCCTATGGAACTGCACTCGCCAAAATCGGAAAGAACAACAATCGTGTTATCGCAATGGACGGCGACACTAAGAACTCCACCTATGCCGATAAGTTCAAGAACGTGAGTTCAAGTCTGTCAAATCGACAAGGCTGTAACGATTGGTGCAAAATATCAAGGTCTGAATTGCTTTCTAGGCCTTCCCGGACCGCTTCTTTGAGTGCTTCATCGCTGAGCAGAACCTAGTCGGTGTAGCCATCGGTGCGGGAACCCGTTGCAGGACAGTGCCATTCATCAGCACCTTCGCCGCCTTCTTCTCACGCGCCTACGACCAGCTGCGCATGGGTGCAGTCTCTCAGGCGAACATCAAATGCGTTGGTTCCCATGCTGGCTGCTCCATCGGTGAAGATGGACCCTCGCAGATGGCGCTGGAGGACATTGCCATGTTCCGTGCTATCCCCAACTGCACTGTCTTCTATCCATGTGATGCTGTGGAGACTGAGCGCTCCGTGGAATTGGCTGCCAATATCCATGGTATCTGCTTCATCCGCACATCACGACCCAATACCGCAGTCCTCTACAAGAATGACGAGCCCTTCCAAGTGGGAAAAGCTAAGGTTGGTAAAAAATAAAAATAAAAATTATAATTTACACGTATAAGAAAACGTTTTCCCAAATGCAGAATCAAAAATAGCTGAAAAAGGAGTTTCAAATTTTTGAATTTTTAGATTGTGCGCAAAAGTGGGGATGATAAAGTGTTGGTCATTGGTGCTGGCGTGACTGTTCACGAGGCCTTGAAGGCAGCAGACCAACTACAGAAAGCAGGTGCGCATTGACTTAACTGGTACTGTGAAGTGTCTTTTAGATTAGGGCAGACATGAGTTAAGTTTTCGAATTTTCAGGTATCAACATAAGAGTGCTGGATCCATTCACCATTAAGCCTCTCGACAACGAGGCCATCATTCAAAATGCTCGAGAAACTGGGGGACGTATCGTCACTGTTGAGGACCATTATCCCGAAGGTAACCAGTCTTGTTCAACTGTTCTATTTATGCTTCGTTTTTCCTTTCCCTCTCATCTTCACTGAAAATCAAAATTTTATTTTTAAATCACATTATCAAACCTAAATTGTGTTAAAAAAACAAATTCTTTTTAAGATTTCATACGAGTATTTCACAGTTGATATCTTCGTGTGGGAAGTTTACGTTCTGTGATAAGGCCTAGCCATAGTATTCAAATTTCTGCTTCTTTAAATGTAAATATTTATTTACCAGGATTATCAATTGTACATTGTTAAAAATTTTTGTTAGGTGGCCTTGGTGAGGCGGTCTTGAGTGCCGTGGCCCTGGAGAAGAACATCATTGTGAAGAAATTGGCAGTTCCCAGAATTCCACGTAGTGGGCCCCCGGATGTTCTGCTGGACATGTTTGGCATTAACCACCGAGCCATTGTTGAGGCAGTGCAGCAAATCCTCAAGGCCTAAAATTGTGTTCATGGCGAGTGGTCGCCTGAGTATTATCATTAACATATGGCTTAATTAAATTTCTTAGCTAACATTATCTGTTTTTCTTTTACTGAGCGTTCGAAGTGCAAACCTGTTGCATGCCATGGCTTATCGGTGGCTGATTAACAAGCTTTTTTTCACTCGTAGTTTGTTCCGTTGCTCTCAGAGCTGCACTTGGCAATTTGCACCCAAAAATGTCAGCCTATTGGGCCATACTTCCATTTTTAGTTTTTGTTAAGATGTGGTCAGTTTCTTTGAAATGTTTATAAATTGTTGTGGGCATGCCTTATAAAGTAGACCCTGAACCAGTTACTAGCATTCCAGTGAATTAAATGCAGAAAAAATAAATTCATGTTGCTCCTCTTTACTTGTTGAATATGGGTATCCTGGAAACATCTCTAAAATTGTTTGACTTCAAACTATTAACATACTGTATAGCATGTGTCTGGAGTCGACTAGGACTTGTCATAAAGACATTTTATTCAGAGGCAAGTGAATACTTCTTAATGAGACTTAAAGCTATAGTTGCAGCAGTCACAGTTGGTCCAGACGTTAAATTCCTGCAAACCAACTGATTATATACTGTAGTATTTACTCATGTAGGTGGGCAAGTTCACCTTAATTCATCCGAATGTGAATTGAACATTAAGATTTTTATTCAGTATTATGCTACTGTTTGTGCACATGCAAATCGTGTACGATTGATAATGTGCATATATATTTTACATCCACTGGTTCCACCTTTGAGAGAGAAATACTTGATTTTTTTATTTGCAAAAAAAAAAAACTTATAAAATAATGATTCGTATATTGCTCAAATTAATAAAATCGCTACGAGTAAAGAAATGTCAGTTTTCACAACGAAACAATGTGACAATTGACAATCATATATTCATATTTATACCATGATCCCTGATTATACCAAGGACTTACTTGATGTGGTTATGACACAAACCATAAGCGCTGCCTAACGGATACTGTTTGAAGCATTGCAGCGGCGCTCGCAAAAAAGGATTTCCAAAATCCAAACAGCAAATTCGTAATCTTCATACGTCATCAGTCGAGTTCAGTCGCGTAGCACTTGTGAAGGTGAGTATACACGCAGAGCGTAATATATATTATTATCTGATGCATGTAACATGTAAAACAATTGAACTCCTCTGGAAAGTCCGCCTAGCCAGCTGGCCCCATGTAAACCTGGCATAATACTGTCGTCGATTAGTGATACATTTAGGATTATTTTAATATTGAGCCTTCTTGGCATTGCCTTGTGCCGATATGAATTGGCACCACATTGACACATTCTTATAGCCAAACAGTGCATGTTTTGATTTGCCATTCTAATGCTAATGCACATCTTAGCTAATCCAGGTACCATGGGTGACAGATACAACATCCACAGCCAGCTGGAGCACTTGCAGTCCAAATACATTGGTACCGGCCATGCAGACACGTCGCGTTTCGAGTGGCTAGTAAACCAGCACCGTGACAGCTGCGCCTCCTACATGGGTCACTATGACATGCTCAACTTCTTCAGCATCGCCGAAAACGAAGCCAAAGCCAGGGTCCGCTTCAATCTCATGGAGAAAATGGTGCAGCCTTGTGGTCCTCCACCTGAGAAGCCTGAAGATTAAAACGTGGTTTCTTGCAAAAGTGCATTTTTTCATTAGTTTGAAATCCTTCAACTACACTTCTAAAAGCATGGGGCAATTCTGGTGATAATCACCTTGGAGCTTGACTGGTACATGTGTAATGAGTCTTGTTTTTGACTTTGTTGGTAAGGGTATGTGTGAAACGTAAGTTGCAACAATGGTTACAAAAGTGTCACAATTTTTCTCTTGTCATCATTCTGCAAGGCAAGCAACTTCATTGATCAAGCTCATAAGGCAATATATGCATGTCTAGATATTGTACCAGGCTCATCACAAAATTTTCTGCAGTACTGTGGTGATACAAATCATATCGTTGCATCTGGGAGACAATATGACGACGATTAAGTTAAGTCTTTTCGTGCTAATGTAAACAGTTTGGATATATATAAAATAACACCCATGCCTCGATCAGAAGACTGCCACATTCTTGTAAATTTATTATATTTTTAAATGTACAATAACTGCTTCAGTAGCTGTGAATAACCAGACGTATCAGCAGTGTGAACACCATAAAGTAAAATTTGAAACTGAATGACCTTGTGAGTTTTATTTGTTTATAGTCGCTCATTCGTACTGTACTGAACACAATTGTATTTCAATTCAATTTACCATGACCTCGATGATGGTTTTGGCAGGCTTGTGACCTGTCGAATTAACCATTCGGAAATTGAAATTCAGCGCCAGGGTTAAGGACCATGTCGGTGGCGCCCCCTATCGCCGCTTTCAGTCTCGTAAGTTTTCGAGGCACTTTAAAGACAAACGCTGTGTCGAGTTATACCATGGTTGATCGGGAACGGCAGAAATTATAGATGCTGAGTGTTACGTGATAATACAAGTACAGTTGAAGCAAGGTAATTATTAAGAGATAAATTTGAAAGAATGGTATATGAATCACTGCTGAATTTGAAATGTGTGAACTACGTAAAATAACTTTGCTGTGATAGGGAGGAATGAAGTTTGAATGAATATCGGCACATGGACGTATGGCAAAGTTCGTGTTGTTCGTATATGTATTTACGGTATTTCCATAAATTGCACCCGAATAATGAGACGAAGGATCTGCTTATATTAATATATAACCTATCGATAGACTTGCTAGTGCGAATCAGCTGTGTGACTGAAAATAAGATAATACCAGCTAGAGCTGCTCATAACAGTTGCTTTGCCAACTGTTACTCGCAATTTGTTTCGAGTTTCCTCCCCATGTACACTGAGTTAATTCTGCAATTCTCTGACGTGCATGCATTGAATGACTGTGGTACATGTACGATGTGCTATGCCCAGGTTAAGTTAAACCTGGTCCCCAATTGTCACCGTTTGACGAATTTAAGTTTGATAGCTCCCACCCAGAGCAATAAATTTACAAATTTCTACGTAAAATTTTCTTATTTGCCACACCTGCTGCGGTATTGCTTATTTCTGATAATAATGACTGTGCAGAGCAAATTTCCCCTATCGCAAAAGCAGTTCAAACATTTGAAGGTAGTAGTGGTCGACCAATTGAATATGGTCATCACATGGACAAATAAAGTTAACAGTGAGAATGTCGGTGAAGTTATCTGGGAAAAAAATCAGCATTACAGGAATTCTTTTCAAGTGAAATGCACTCAAAAATGAAAAGCAAGTTACCGCAGTAATTAAGGTGAACGCCATTGATCTGTGATGAATAGACAGGAACTCAGTTATATTTAGAGTCCACAAATTTGCCACCTGAATGAGATTGAAACAACATCAGTAATTAATGACAGACTCTGGCTGAAGCCATGCTGATAATTGTGGTACCGACTTTATCACCATTGCAAATGTTTACTGTAGTTGTCAGCGATGTTATGAGCCTTAATGCATTCAATATTTTGGAATTTGACTCCAAATGGGTCATGAATCTTAAAATGGGATGATTTAGTTGATTTAAAGATTTATTGACAAGCACAGTTCCAAATACATTTTAAAAGCTATTAAAGTTAAACTGATCATGTTACTAAGTCTAAAGTGACATTGTGATAAGGATTTGCTCAGTGCTAAAAAACTGAACGAATATTTTAAAAAAATGCAATTGTAAGGACTTTTGCTGTAATGAAACATTTCTTTGTTTGTCAAGAAAGTTGTCAAATAAGTTTAAAAAAACTTATTTGACTGATAAGAAAAACTTGTGAAATAAGTATTGTATTTGGAACTTAATTTATTCAGAGCTAGCAGTTTGGGAGGAATGGACTTTTATCAGTTTAGCCTGGTTCTCAGTGGTTATTTTAAAATATAATCTGATGAAATCCTAATTTTGTCTGGCAATGGACCAGGACGCTAGTGAAAGACAGATAAGCCCCAATACGAGCCCCTAGAAATATTCGCCATCTTGGGAGCAAAATGCAGCGATAAGGTGATATCAATTATGATAGCAGCCTGTTATTAAGCATAGAAAAACTCGTTCGAAAGTAGAGTGAAGCCATAACAAACCCAACCATGGGCTCGCATAGCATCACAACCTTCCTTCTGCTCGTGGCGCTTGCAGGCCCTGCTTGTGGCGCCTACTTCAAATCCCTGCATCGGCTTCGAACCACCTTCAAGACCACCCCAGCCGAGCAGGCTGCCACCGTGGTCGCCATGATAGCACGCCTTGTACCGGTGGAGCGCACTGGCCTCTTCTCGATAACGGTCGACCCCCAAATTGCAGAGCCGGACGGCCGCGATGCTTTCGTGCTCGAGGCATCGGGCGACCAGATCCACATCACCGGCAGTAGCGGTGTCGCCGCAGCCTGGGGCTTCCAGTACTACGTGAAGCAGTACTGTGGTGGCCACTTCTCGTGGTCGGGTAACCAGGTGGCGCTGCCAGCGTCGCTGCCGATGCCTTCGGCGCCCGAGCGTGTGGTCGCCAACGACATGTTCTGCTACTACCAGAACGTGTGCACGGTGAGCTACTCGTTCGAGTGGTGGGAGTGGGACCGATGGGAGCGAGAGCTGGACTGGATGGCGCTCAATGGCATCAACCTCCCCCTGGCCTTTGGCGCCCAGGAAGCCATCCTACGCCGCGTCTACCTCCAGCTCAACTTCACCCAGGAGGACCTGGACGCCTTCTTCGCTGGGCCGGCTTTCGAGGCCTGGGGCCGGATGGGCAACCTGGACGCCTGGGGTGGCCCCATCCCGGAGGCCTTCTACCAAGACTCGCTGGACCTGCAACATCGCGTGCTGCAGCGCATGCGGGACTTTGGCATGACCCCCGTGCTGCCCTGTTTTGCCGGTCACGTTCCAGCAGCCATGACCCGGGTCCACCCTGGGGCCAACGTAACCAGACTCGATCCCTGGAACGGCTTCGCTGGCACCTACCTTCTGGACAGCAGTGACCCCCTATTCGCCACCATCGGAGCATCCCTGGTGCGCGAGATGGCGACTGAGTTCGGCACCGACCACATCTACAACTGTGACACTTTCAACGAGATGACGCCGCCCTCTGGCGACCCCGCTTACGTGGCCGGTGTAGGTGCCTCCGTCTATGGGGCCATCACCGCTGCCGACCCCGATGCTGTGTGGCTCATGCAGGGCTGGCTCTTCCTGGACGCATACTGGACCCCGGAGCGCGTGCGGGCCTTGGTCACCTCCGTGCCGCAGGGACGCATGCTGGTGCTGGACCTGCACTCGGACGTGCGACCGCTCTACCAGGACTTCGAGTCTTACTACGGGCAGCCCTTTATATGGTGCATGCTGCATAACTTTGGAGGCACCAAGGGCCTCTACGGGTCCTTGTCCACAGTCAACCCCGGTCCATTCGCCGGAAGAGAATTTTCAAACAGCACCATGGTAGGCATTGGCCTGACCCCAGAGGGAATAGAGCAGAATGACGTCATGTACGAATTCATGAACGAAATGGCATGGCGCAAGGAGCCAGTGGCAGACCTGAACGCATGGGCTGGTGACTACGCCACGAGACGCTATGCGGGCCGAAGCAGCAGCTCTAATGATGCTTGGAGTTCCTTATTCGCATCTGCCTACAACTGCACTGACATTAGCTACCATGGCCAGTTCATCATGGTGAGCAGACCCAGTCTTCGATTGCAGCCTTACTTGTGCTACGATGCGGCCCTCCTGCTACAGGCCTGGGACGCCTTCTTGCTCGCCACAGAGGTCGCCGGTAGCGACCTCTACCAGCACGATCTGGTAGACATAACCCGCGAGGCAATGACCATCGGCTTCGACCAGCTCTATGCATCCGTTGTCACAGCATATAAGGACAGGGATTTAGCAGCCTTCGAAGACGCCAGCTTCCAGTTGATGGACTTGCTGCTGGACACCGAGCGCGTCCTGGCTACCGACCGGCGATTCATGCTCGGAGCATGGATTGGCACCGCACGCAACCTGTCGGTCAGCGGCGCGGAGGCAGCACAGTACGAGTACAACGCCCGCAACCAGATCACCCTATGGGGCCCCGAAGGACAGATCCTCGACTATGCCACCAAGATGTGGTCTGGGGTCGTCGTTGACTACTACCGACCAAGATGGCTGCTTTTCGTGCAGACGCTCTATGACCTCATCGGCAGCGATGCGGAGTTCAACGAGACCGCCTTCAACCAGCTGGTCTTCGAGCAGGCTGAACAGCCATTCACCTTTGCCACCAAGAAGTACCCAACGATACCCACTGGAGACTCGGTGGATGTCGCTCAAGAGCTGCACACCAAGTGGAGGAACCTTTTCGGCCTCCGGCCCATGCCGGTCCCTGGGTCCCGGGTTCAGGAAACGGGGTCCAGTGGAGAGACGTACAAGAGGAAGTGACCAAGGATATGTCTAATTCCCGGCAATTGGATTCGATTATGTAAAACATACTTGAAGTCGGAAAGCATGCTTTAATTAATCATCACATGTACTCATTTCAACAAAAAAAGGCTGTTATATCTGTATATCGGTGATCAGTTTTATATAATTACAACAATGCTGTATTTATGTGTTCAAATTGAATATACATGTACATGTATGTATTCATTGGGCTTTCGATTCATCTAGTCTAGCCTACTTCAAATTGTTAGTATGGCTTGATGGCCTGACTTTGAACTATGCAACAGTTTGTTAAAAATTATGCCATGAAGGCATTAGGTTTATGAAGTTAGCAACTTTATTTTTCTCATGTTTTACAGTGATTATAATTGCAATAAAAAAAATTGGATTCATTACATTTCCCTGTTGGTTTTGATGAAGTGCTCTTTATTTACATATTTCCTCCACCATACTTGTAAACATCAGAGACTGATGTTTTATTTTTCATGTGGCACTTAGCCAAGTTTTCAACTGGTTTAGTTCACAACATGTACATGTGACGAATTTGTACCGTGCAATCTAATGCAAATCAAAAGACGTTTTGCCAAGGGCAAGGAAGCGAGACTCAAGGGTCATTTAAAATTGATCCTCGACTTTTGAGCCAGATTGCTTTCTAGTCTCTCAGTTATGACTTTATCAATTAGGAATTGGTGTCTAATGCTTTCTTTTGTATTCCATGGAGGGCCTCACTCAGTTTTCCTTTCTTTTATTAATATGAACGCAAGATGAACGGGCACATCATCGAAGGTACACCTATTGCTGTAGACTTCTGGAAGGTACGGGAATGTCCCCAGGTGAAGCTGTTTTTCCTGTCACACATGCACGATGATCACACCCAGGGACTCACTCCTTCTTGGCAATTGCCCCTCTACACATCACCGATATCGGCCAAACTGCTTGCGCACTTTGTTAAGGTAAGATCACAGTTCAACTATTCGTTCTGTCTAGTTGCTCGGTAGTTGTTGCTTCTGAAGTTGGGGCTACAGGTTTTGCTTGGTTATTTGCTTTGGTGTTATGATGCTCGGACAGTAGGAATGCACGTTGCAATTAATTGCTTTGCCCAGTGTTGTCGATTACCATGTTTAGTTGTACGGACTTTCGGTTTTTTCTTGAGTGATCGCTGAAGAAATGCTGCTTGCTTTGTGTGCCATAACTTGAAGGAATATTTTGCTGGTTATTTTCCTGGGACGGTGGTTCGTTCTTGTAATCCCGCTACCTGGTTAAGTTGTTGTCTTGTATGGCATGACATCGAGATTTGCTTGGGTTGTTATGGTTAAACTGACCAGGCGCAAAGTAGTTCATTTTGGCATGCCAGTCACTACAAGACTGACCCAGGCTGACAGATACGAATTAAAAGAAACATCAACAAGAACTCGATAATTCAGAAACTGTTCAAAAGAATTTAATAATCTAGCAGTAAACCTACTAAATTTGACAAGGATTTATAAAAATTCTCATGGTTTTAACTTTATAATTTACAAATCTATATTTAGATAGGATTCTTGGGAAGTCTGGAAAGTCTAGTTAAGTAATTGAATAATGGTGTAATTGGTCTCAAATTTCCTTAAAGATCATACGTTTGTGCAAACTCCCGAGGGTAAATCTTATTTACTATGCCTTTATTTCTATCAGTTTTATACTGTGTTTATTCCTTATCGCTGATATGAGGTGTCCTATATTTTAAAACAGTTGTTGTTAAGAGTTAAATAGGCCCCAAAAATAAACACACAACTGGATGTGCTCGTATTTAACAATTTGATTCTAGGCTTTTCACTATTGGGAAATTTGCTGATATAGAATCACTCAACGAGATTTGTTGAATTCCAATAGGAATTGATGAAAAACATGCAGGATGACAGAAAGTGTCCTTTTGGTTCAGGCTGCAAGATTGATGCATAGCACATCTTTCTATACAAAGATATGTTTTTTCTGAAATAGCAATTGCACTATGGCTGACATTAGCCTGTCTTAAAGAGTAGAGAAAAAAAGCCTCTTTGCACAAGAAACTTCCATAAGGAGTTCCGAACTAATTTTTTTTTCAAGGCAATAGCATCGCCCTGTGGTCAGTCGAATGCTTCTGCCCTGTAAACGCCCTTTCGTCCTTACCTGCACGTCGCATTTGCTCCTAACTTTGGTAGTTGTAGCGCATTTTTAGTTCATAAGCATGCTGATTGCGCTAACGATGTGTTGTCTGTTTTTACGTGAGCAGGTCCCTGCCCACTTGGTCAAGGTGCTGGAGGTAGGGACGAGTCACTTGATCCCCTTGGGCGAGACGGGGGAGGAGAGCATGACTGTCACCCTCATCGATGCCCGGCACTGCCCTGGAGCTGTCATGTTTCTCTTTGAAGGCTATTTCGGAACCATTCTCTATACGGGCGACTTCCGCTACGACAGCACCATGGCGGAGGATCCGGTCTTTACCACCTTCCCGGCAGTCGACAGACTCTACCTCGATAACACCTACTGCTCGCAGAGCTGCACCCACCCTACTCGAGAATTGGTGACCACCAAGATCCTGAAGACCATCAAGGCCCGTCCGCTTAACACCCGCGTTTACCTTGGACTAACCCGAGTCGGCAAGGAGGACCTCTTGGTAGCCATTGCCCAGGCTTTGAAGGAGTGGATCAAGGTAGACCCAGACACTTACGCAAAGATGAAATTATTGGAAATGCCAGACGTTTTCACAGTAGACGACAGCAGCCGCATCCATGTCCAACCCTTCCACGTGCTGAGCAGAAAGAGCTTTCAATGGCAAAACTTGGGTGATGAGCCTTACATCATCATCTTGCCATCTTGTATTTTGGGAGGCGATTTCAGACCACCCTATGGTCCAAAGCAAAACATCTATGACATGCCCTATTCTAACCATTCCTCATTTACAGAACTGACTGCATTTGTGTCAAAAATTAGACCGCGTCAAATCATCCCTGTCGTGACTGGTGCAAAAGCATACGATGACATGTCCGTCTTTGATGACCTGTTAGATCCCACTCCCTGCAAGACGTTCGAAACGCCGAAATGCGTGGAGAATTGGCACGTGACTGGAGGGGGCAGAAGGCCTCTGGTGACGGTGAAAAGGAAGCGTGCGGGAGTGCCCAATTTGACAAAGGGCGTATCATTCATCGATGAGGATTCTAGAGAATCCAAGTCGGATGAGAAAAACGTTGGTAAGCCTCAGAGTGATAAGCAAGAAGTCAGTGGTGATTCAAAATCCGAGCAGGCAGAACCCTTGCTGCAGGCCTCTGGAGACAGTGCATGTATTTCCGACTCGGAATGTGATTCCGACTCTGGTATCTTTGCTGTCCTGAAGAAGCTGAAGACCCCCAAGACGGTGGGTGACAGTGCAGCCTCCAATAAGGGAAAGAAGGGCCCATTGCCCCTTGTTAAAGGTATGGCAGTTGAAGGCATTACTCCCAAAACAGAGAATCCGAGTGAAGGTGAATGTGGTCAGGATGTGCCCGCGAGTGATGAAGTTGGCGCCACTGCTTCGCCTTCCGAGAAATTAATGGATCCACAAGCTCTCCTAGATTCAAGCCTGGAGTCAGTACCGAAGTCATTGGAACTTCAAATCATAACTGACGATGAAGCCTCCAGTGTGATCGAGGAAGTAGACTTGACACTTACCGAAGATGAGCCAAGTATAACCAGCCACAATGTTGAACTTGAGCTGTGCGTCATGAGTGAGATCTCTTCCGTGGAGGCATCCAACCAGAAGGAACTTGGCTGCAGCCAAACCAGCGCCGACATTGAAATAAACACCACACGTTCTGGGGAATGCTCGCAAAAGTCAGAAGACCAAATAATTGAGGTAGTAGAGACAGACAGTGAGCTTGACAATCGCAAAATACAAAGTGTTGTTAACATCGCGTCAGAGCCGACGTCTTCGAGTGTAGAGATTTCTGAGCCAGCAACAGAAACAGACGATGACATTGAACTCTTGCTCCCTTTTGGTAGTGGCAACGACATCCCTATAGTGGTTTCGTCTTGGAAGCACGATGCATGCCTTTGCAGGGCAAAGTGGAGACTGGAAGAAGCTCTTCAGGAAGCCTTAGCCTATGCCAAAGGCGAACCCTTTCACCCTTTTATTTACTCTCAGCAGCACAACTGTCAGCTGTGATGAAAGCAGATCCTTACCGTTTTGGGGAAACGGCTAATACATGTGTTAGACTGCAGCGTAATTCGAAAAATTGTAGACTGGCACAACGCTTTGAATTTGTAATTCTCTAGATTTAGAATGTTTTTTTTTCAAAAAAAGCTCAAACTTTTCAATTAGATGTCACCACTGCATTCCATGGAATTACTCAAGAAAAAAGTAAAGGTATAACAATTTTCGCTGTGATTATTCCTTGATTAGTGTAAGCAATAACTAAGTAGTTTTATGATAATAAAACGGCTATTATAATAATGATATGGCATATACTTAAAATATAAAAGAATATAAACCAATGGTTTAAATTCCTTTTATGGGGGTTCACTAATACATGTATTTTCAACAGGCCCTATATGGCTATGAATATTTCAATGTTTTGTTAGTTTTCACAACTTCAAAAGTTGGATTAGTTACTGCAGAGATGATTAATTCGTATCGATGTATGCTCCTTTTAAACTGTCTGCTCTGCATCAATTTCTTAGAAGAAAATGTATATTAGGGATTGTAGAAATAATCGATAGTTCAGCATAAAAATTAGCTACTTTAGAACTTAATCACAACTGCTATATTGGTAAAGTTATTTTCAATTGTTTTATCCCAGTAAACAACAACTTTGTAAGCAACAGTAATTGTGCATTAATTTTGTATATGAAACTTGTGTTTTAAAGCATTCAACTCATAGTTTTAAATTAATTCGTAATATGTTTATTTTATTAACCTATGGGGCAATTCACCACATTACCCTTCTGTTATGCTTGTTTATGAAATCTAAAACACTGCAGTTTTCCAGAACTTTTTGTAGTCAATTTATTAGAGCAAGGCATTGGTGGTTTTGTGAGCAAATAAACGATAGTTTCAAACAATTGTTTACAACTCCCACTTCCGAAAGCCTCTCCTTTGTAAGTAGAGTATGCAGTGACCCTAAGGGGCCCAGTCTAATTTCTTAGCGTTGCTCAGGTACAAACCATCGTAGGTTGCTGGAAAAATAAGAAAAAATTAAAAGCATGTTCAAACGGGACATGGTTTTTGGCAATCGATCCCTGAAGTGCTCACCTTTCCAGTTTCCAGCAATTTTGGTTATCGTTGGATCGCTCTGGATCAGTCCAGCAATTACAGTGCTGGACACAAAGTGACCAGCTGCTCTGGCCTCACTCAGCTCCGCCTCTGTGCTGATCAACCACGTTTTGCAGTCTTGCGACTTGAACAGCGTACTGTTTTTGTCATCCCTGGCGAAGGTGTCGCCGTTGCTGGCATCGTAACCGATGATGATGTTAATGTAGCTCGGCAAGACTGGAATATTCTGGACAATTTATAATTTGGTGGATGTAATTTGGCACGATACTTCCTGTTCAGCTACTTACTTTTCCAAGCAGACCCATCGCTCGAACAGAAGCAACCTAATTTCCATCTGGCAGAGAAAATGTTCAATATTAGACGATAAAGTAGCAATGTGTTGTTATAGATGTTACAATGTTGACAAGGCAGAATAATAAAATAAGGACATTTTATCATCTCTAAAAAAATTTGTTTTGCCTAAAACAGTTGTTAGAAAAAGGCAGCTAATTTTTATAGAAAAAAAAGTTCTTTTATTGATAAAAATCGAAAAGTTTTCAAATAGGCTCATTTCAAGAAATATGACACTTTTTAAAAATTAAAAAGATTTATTAAGGTACAGCGATTTATTTACAGCTAGTTGTATAAAAAAATAAAAGAATATTTAAGGAAGAAAAAGTCCATAAAAAGTTAATTTTTTGCAGAATAAGAAAAATCAACTATTTGTGTATGGGAATCAACTTGTATGAACAGAGTAGCAACTGTTAATTATGCAACTGACACATGTTTTCGTTGTTTTCACATTGTAAATAGGATAAAGTACCTCAAGGATATGATGAAACACTTCTGCTACTTTCCAAAGTCACGGTGCATAATTGAGACCAACAGGGATTCGAAAGATATTCCTAACTTATAACCGTTAACTAGAAAACGATTTGATCAACTTACGTGGTTGGTAAAATGTCACAGGCATAAACAGCATCTTTGCCAGTGTCCACAGATACGTGCCTGTATTGTGTTACTGAAACGCATATTAGAACATCAACCAAAACAAGTAACCGCAAGTGGCAATTTTATAACATCAACATGCGCTTACCGTTATCACTAGCTATGATTGAATGGCTGGCACCACTGCAGACATCTGCAGATTGTAGTAATTTGAGTGTAATCATGACTTGCCTCAACGGACGTAATACGAGAAAGTAATTGATAGCTTGCCTTCCTGGGCAACTCCAGCACCCAATACACAGCCGTAGAACTCCACTCTGATGCCCAAGTACTTGGTGTTCCTGTTCTCCGGCTCGTCCGTATCGTTGATGACAATCCTCAGCATTCGGCCTTCGAATGGCGTAGTCAAATCCATCAGCGCTGTGTCCCCAGTATAATTCAATATCGTTTCCTGCAACGGCATCATGTCTTGGCTGTTGCTGTTTAGGACCTTAACCTAGGATAGTTACCTTGTGACCATCGTTCCAATGCGCTCCCACGTCACTGTACTGCAGGAAGACGGAGGCTGCGGTGCGGCAGCAGGGATCTTTTTGGAACGCAATCTTAGCAACTCTGGTCCGGTTGCCAAAGTCCACCTGAATGTAGTCTTTGAAGCTGCTGTCGCGGAGGGCCGGCTTCCACGCTACATATACGGAAATCAGACGTGATGAAATGAGGACTTCTCATCTTTTCAGAGTTTTATGGAAATGTGGGATTGGTGGAATCCAAGTGTAGAAATGGATATTTTATACATGAGTTGAAGGTTGTTATACTTGGACGTTGGAAATTCTTGTAGCAATCAAGTTCTCTGAGTGAAGAATGCTTGAAAGAGTCCAGAATTTAAATTAAGCCCGACACAGATGGATGTCCACCATGCAAAAAAAATGACTCCCACATTTTTGCTTCAAATACTTGTTATAATTGCTAAAATTAGTTTTTTACGTGTTGAACTGGTCGTCCACTAGGGTCAGCGTTATTTTCTTATGATTTGGAATTCGTGTTATTTATGAAAAATAAATAAACTTGAAAAAACCAGAAGTCGCATTTAGGTATTTTAATTTTTTTTGTATAAATAAATAGGACATTTTCTTGTCATAAAAAATAATGCAGATTTGAATTTTACTTCTTCGATATTCCTTACCTGTCCCAGCTGGGCTTCCCAGTCTGGCTTTTTCGGGCCCATGCTCCGCACTGACCACAGTGGATGCAGACAGTTGGCAATCCTGGATCGCCCTGCTTTCCATCCCCAATGGGTCGTGGCATCCTTAATGAGCCGGAAATGAAATATTCCCTATTTACAATTTATTTTTAGCCGAACTATGGCACGATTGACAGGTACGATACCTTCGCCTACAATGCCAAAGACAATGTAGAAGCCCTTGCCAGTGAACATGGGATTATCGGTCGGTGGATAGCGGGTGCCGTCGATTGTCTGGGCGAACATCTTGGTCATAATCCTCCCGATTGATGTAGCGTTGATCATACCCGCCGTGGGACCTCTCTTGTCGTACGGATCAACCAACAGGGTGAAATTCAGTTGAAAGTAGTCCGAAAACAGGAACGGATCTGTTATCTGGAACCAAGAGAAGGTTGAAAATTTTGATTCGATGATGGCATTTTGGGTGTCACGCGCTTACCATAAGGGTCACCATGACCCCATACACTTCATGTACTGTTGTATTGGCTACCAGACTGCCAGAATAATTCATGTAGTTGGGGAGGTACAGCCGCACTCCAGTTTCAGTCGGCTCCGCCCTCGATGTTTCTGAATGCCATAGTCGAAGACTCACTTGGACAATCTCACTGAAGGCAATAAAAATGGACCATACTCAGACAAATTAGACGAGAATTTTCTTTTGTGCCATACATTTTTCCGAAAGGAAAAAAAGTACAATTTGGTAAAGTTCTTATAAGAACCATACTTGACATCCCTTTGTGGATGCATCTTCATAAAGATTTCAGAAACCCTTTACAAGTTTTGCACATTTATTTATCTTCCGAAGTTATTGATGAGTTTTTAATTCATGACGGATTAAAGGAAACGTATCTGACATACTTGGAACGGAATAGTTTTGAGTTGAGGACTTCCGCTTCTGCTTTAATGTCTGGCTTCTCGGTTCCATTGCGAACGACGGTTATCATTTGGGTTTCTTCGCTGATGTAGCCACTGTCCGTCTCAATGGTGAAGTTGAGCGGAAATTGGAAGTCTGGTTTGGCTTGCGGATGATCACCCATCAGTATTTGAACCGAGATGGTGAATTGGTCGTCGTACGATCGATTAAAACCTTGCCGATACGTAAACCCTGGAGAAGAAATCAAACTGATAACCAGCTTTGCTGCTGACTTGATGTTTCTGGTATCGTAGAAATCTACAAACCTGTATTGGTGACGTAACCGAAATCGACCTGGATCTGGTCTTTTTGCGTAGTGGTCACCAATGAGGAATTTGTTGGATCTACTTCGAAGTACGTGTAATTCTTGACGCAGGCCACGTTTATGCCTGCCGCCTTAACCTTGATGCCAGTGATGGTCATTACAGCACGTCCACTGATGGACGCTGCTAGTGCCGTAAAGAGAATTGCAATGCTGGAATCTCTCGGAATGGTAATGTTGACATCAGTCCATGTCTTTAAGCCAACCGGTGCTAAAACGCCGTCTTTGCTGACCAGGGCTGTGGTGACATTCTAATAGCAAAGTGGTTTAACATAAACGTTGTTCAACAGCAGTGTCAACTTTCATTTAGCTTCACAGTTCACTTACCTCTGTTGAAATTGGCGGTGGTGAATTATCGCTCGTCAGAGACAGTGTCTCTGTGGGCACGGTGGTACTTCCCACAGTAGCCGAAACCTCCACCGTAATGGATCCCGCGAACTTGGAATCGAGGATGTTCAGACCAACTTCGATTCTCAACTAAATGCATCGAGGAAGATCAGTTCCAATGAATGTCCCTGCACTAAAAGCACTTATCAACTTACCCAGTTTTCTGATGTGTCGTTTATGATTAATGCTTGACACACCTCACCCAGCATCATCGTTAAGCTGTTGGAACAGTTCGCACCCCTAAAGCGATGAGAAACGATGATGATCAGTGTGAAACTGATATTAACGTTGACTAAAACTTATTGTCACTTCCGGTTTCTTACGCTGTGCTGTCCACTGTTGGCTGGACAAAGGACGAATTCAGGCATGGCAAATTTTTTCCTACTTTTGTGATGGCGGCAGAGCAGAACCCAAAGTCATTGACGGCATTGTTTGGGTTCACAAATTCGACAGTCACTTCTGCAAGATTTCCTGCAGGAATCTGCACAGAAGATCAGACAATCAATCGCAGTGATATGTTGGCGGAATATTAGGTTTTAGGATTGCATTTTATCAACTAATAGCCTATCAGACAGATTGATGAGCATTTACACGTTTTCTACTCACTTCCAAATCAAAAATGATGACTTTGGTGATGTTCACGTGGATATCCGTGGTGCCATTGAAGGCGCTAAGCGTGGCGTTGGGCACAGCCGTTGATACCTTCGAGAAAACAGTATTAGATTTGTCTTGTGTGGAATTCCTTGAAACGATACAATGTCTCAAAACTGTTGCCGTACTGCTGGCACATCATCTGACACTGGAATTATAACTGAAGTGGAATTGCCAGGCGTTGTGCCGACGTCTAACTGGTATTTCAGCGTAAGATCTCCGGTGGCATCATGGCCCACTTTGACCGCAACTCCAACAACGATGGTGTTCGCATCAAGGTCGGTCGTCTGACTGAAGGGATCATTGCCTGCAAAGTACAGAAGAGGAGGATCACTGGATTAGACATAGGCAAAATCAGCAAATTGCTTCAAGAACCTGGGCAGTGGTGAACTGACCCAAGTTGGACAGCAGTCCGAAGTCCAGAATAGCGGTGTGGCTAGAGTTCAGCGTGCTGTCATATGTGTCGTAGTTGACCAGCGTGTTTGCCAGACGACTAACATTGCCAGGCCACAGGTTGGGGTCCACGCAAGGGAAGTTGTATCCCAGGTAGAGAATGAACACTTGACAGATGCCAAGTTTCTGAGCGATATCAGAAGTCAATAGAAGCTTGTAATTGGACCTAGTCAGTGGTGGGATTTTGATGTTGAGAAGGACTAGTGCTGCAGAGCCGGAAGTGGCAGGGCTGTCGTCGGACAGGGTGCCTGTTGTGAAAACTGAACAGTACTGAAAAAAGTTCAATAAGACATGTTAATTTTTTCGTGTCCGACTGTTTGTGTAATACCATCCCTAAGCAATCTTAGCTAAACTACATCTTGAACTGATTTTAGTGGTGATTGTTCCTTGCAATATATTCAAATAAAAGTTGGGATAGCTGGCTGTGGAGTTTTGATCATTTACAGTTTTCTTACCGGAGAAGTTACGTCAGCAGCCTTATCGACGATGTCGTATGTTGCAGAACCTGCCCAGAGAGAGTTATTGCCGAGCTGGAACCCACTGTATATTTTGAAGTTTTGCCCTGTGAGGTAGTCAGAAAACATTTAATGCTAGTGCTCTTAAAACGCGGCATCTTTAAAGGCATCTTAAAACATTTACGAGTATTACTCGTAAATGTTTCAACTGTTGGCCACGAGAACTATCAAACCTGCTAAGGCGCCATCCTGTGTGGGCAATTCAAATGCGACTGAAAGGACAATTTCAGTGTCTTCTGTGCCAAACGGACTGTTTTCTGCAATGCAAATTGAACCAAATTCCATGCGGACTGAATCAACGATGTCTTCAGAATATCTGCAAGAAATCAGGTTTCGTTTTTTATTGGGAATAATTTTCTTGTCGTTTATGAGCACTTAAGTTTTTATTATCGGCTTTCTGCAGATTTTTTTTAAAATTACTGTTATTGTACGCTGAATTATTCTGATTTTCATGTGGGCATTCGTCTGGTATCTTTACAATATGCCATTTTGTGGTAAATTCGTACAATAACCAATGTTTAATGCATTCTTAAAGCAAAAGGGTAATTATTTTTTGTTGCAAATTTTTGTTGATAGTACTAACATATAACTACAAGTTTTATAAATATATGTAAACAAGTTCTGTGTTTTTTACGGACTTACATTCTGCAGTATGTTTTAAATAAAATCGTGAAAATAAAGCTGCTAAGGTACAGTTAACTTAGCTTAAACTACTTTTTTATTTATTTTTTATCCGAATTGTAAATGAACCCTACGTTTTTTGATATTGAACGTTTTTGTTGATTCCGTCCTTCATCACGCATGGAATTTTGTTGCCTATGGATATCACGTTAGCTCGACAGATTCGTGCTTCAATTGACGGATTGATCGATTGGTTGGATAAGAAAGTCAATGTTTCCATGGTCAAGGAATTGAGGAGAGTTGCGTTGGTGAATGATAATACAAACTGAATGGCATTATCTGACTCCACGCTAATGCTCGTTGTATTCAGTACGTCTGTTGTCTCCACATTAATATTGCTGGCGTCCTCTTCTTGAAACTGCAACGAGATTGAAAGTTTTGTTTCTAAATTTGGCTAGCACGGACTAGACTGGACCATTCTATGATGATCAAGATATTTCTGCAAGTCAGGAGGTGCGATGCAAGTTATTTGGACAAGCTGAATTGACACGAAAACGGTGAAAAAGTAAATAAATGAGCCAACAAAAACTTTCCCTACCTTACTTCGAAATACTACAAAATACTTGGAGAATATATCGATATGCTCGCAATATTCCATGCTAGCAAGTAATTATCTGAAATACTGTATTGGGTTTTGTATTTCATGAAATTGTAAATGTATTTGAATAATAATGTATTGCAAGATGGATTTTGTAACTTCTCATCATGTTTGAAATGCTATGGAAACCATCGTGAAATTGATTATTGTTTAAGGCTGAGCCAAAAGGATGCCCATTATGCTAGCAAATTGCACATCTTTTTATTGTTATTATATATTATTATCTTATTCTACTTATAGTAACGTGTTTCCCCCCCCCTCCCCCCTTTCTAATTTTTCAAAGTTTTTCAAAAATAAACGGTAGATTTTTAAATTATAAAAAATAACGGAGACCCCAGTGGACAACCATTTCTACACGGGAAAAATACATGTAAATACATGTTGCATGGTGGGCATATTTTGGGTTGGACGTTATGATTCCAACATAATACTAATAATGAAGGCATACTAATCTTAGTCACTGCAAGAAAGGACATGCTACAACGGAAAACTGTGCGATTCAATTACGTGTAATAAAAAAAAAATTCAAATTAAATTTATTCACACGTGCAAGTACACAAGTGCTTTTTGAAACAGACGGGTTCCTGGCTTTATTTTAAGGTATGAAGACCTCGTCGTTGAGTTGGACAGTCGTAGTGGCCCCCGTTACGACTGATCCGCCTATTGTGTCGTAAATTCTGATGGCGATGTCTTTACCATCTGCGCCGGGGCCCTCAGGTCTGACAGTGACGGTCACTGTGAACGAGTTAGCTGTAGCATTGCCGGTAACCTAAATGTGGGTAAAACCAACGATGAGTTCAAACCAAAGCCAAGGCAGGCGAAGAACCAGAATCAAAGATCACGATTGGTTCCGCTCACCATGGCGGCATTCCACACGCGTCCAAAGTTCCACACAGCCTTGTCGTAAACGCCGTCATCAGCCCGAGACGTTTTCTCTGGTGTCGGGATTAGGACGTAGGGGATGTTGACACCGTAGCTGACCTGTATGTCGCAGATGGACATAACCGATGGGCTCACCACTGAAATACAGAATTTTAGGTTTCACGGATCCTGAGCAGTGCTGTCGAACTTTGTAAGGACTTACCTGTGGAAGGAGTCAGAACTTCTAGCACTATGGTGGAGTATTTGTTTTCTGGGATAAGGACATCCACCATTATGGATCCAGAACCTTGCTGAGGCATTGTTAGTGTGCTATTGCGAACGGTTAGGGTTGGCGGGGCTTGCAACTTGTTTGGTCAAATAGAACTGATTAGTCCTGTTTATCCCTGTCGATATTCGAGGCTGCCATGCAACCGCTGCAAGACACTTACCGAGAGGTCGGTCTCTCTTGCTTCAATACTTATGTTCAGGAGGCTGGACCAGATGGTCACGTCGTTAATCATCGCTGTGGCGCTGAGGGGCAGGATACTACCAGCCAGAGTATCGTCGTTCATCACAGCCACCAAGAACTGGATCACGATCTCGTTCTCGGTCTTGTTGGCCACTGTACGGTTGGTATCATCTGCGGAATCATGTAATTAGTGGATGATAACTTGTGGCAACATAAGGCGAATGTTGGAATTGAGGCGCAAGCAAAGATAATGTTCAGTGTTGATAGGTAAAACTTAATGGTTAGAAGGAAGAAAACCAATCAAAACTTTAAATGACACTGAATTCAGTTAAGGCCGAGGGAAACGAATACTCTCCATACAAAAAAATGCTTAATTTTGCTTCATATAATTATTATAATTGCTAAATTTACTTTTTCCCGTGTAAAATTAGTCGTGCACTACGGTCTGGGCTATTTTTATAATTTGAAAATATCCCATTTATTTATAAAAAAAAAAAATGAAATTCTTTTGAAAAAAGTGATGCGACTATCGAAAAACGGGTCTTCTCTGCAACATAACTCTGCGCCGCGGGGTTGCATAATTTTATGGGGGACCAATTCTACACTGGGGAAAATTGTTTGAAACCTCTTCGCTAGGTGTGAGGGTGTTTGTACTGTGCGAATGATACTACATTGAATTCCGTTTTAATTTGTTGAAACGCATCCAGTGTAAGTTAAATAGAACAGGCAAATAAATTTGTATCGGTGCCTGTGCCGAGTTTAAATTTGCCTTTGTGGGGCAGTGTTGTACAATGTATATGCATTTGATTTGGGGCCTTGCAAAAGATTTAGCCTGCACTGCTACCTACCGACATTGCTCATGTGACTGATGAGCAACGAGGTCTGAGCAACGGTCTTCTCCGAAAAGCTGGGGGTGAACACGTGCGCATAGTCCAGCAAGTTGTCCCTCACGCAGGGGAAGTTGTCACCCAACTTGGACAAGATGATGGCGCCGCTCGAATAGTCGTCCGGCTTGGCCTCGACGCTGAACACGTCGAACTTGAGGTCGGCGTATGGCGTCACGGTGTACAAGTGTATGGTGTACAGCCCGTAGCCGTCCACGGCGATGCTGTCGGGCCCATCCACCCACAGGGTGCTCGGCAGTGGCAACTCCTGCCAAAATAGATCAGGAATAAGCGAGGTGTCAGACCCTGGATGCCAGTTTGCGCAAAGACCAAGGTGCTCACCGTAGAAGGAAGATCCGCGAGGTAAGAGGACCGGGCGACCCACACGTAGGAGTCGTTGTCGTAAGAGGCCCCGGCGGCGATACTGTAGTTCTTGCCCTGGGACATGTACGGCAGATTGCTGATCATGACTGCCGAGAACTCCACAGCTATCGTGCGGTCTTCTGTTGTGGCGTCGCTGGTCGCTGTGAGCTCCCCGAAGTCGATGGTGGCCTCGTCCCGCTGGCGGATAAAGCAATAACAAAGTTAACATTTCACAACTAATTTTTCACGTTCATGAAACATGTGTTTTTGTTTCTCGAGTGAACAACGGATTCTGAAACTTGCCAGATACGTCAAGGCCGCAATGATATTGCGTCTGACCCAACGAAAATATACCCCTCCCTTCCTCTCAACAAAAATACATACAAATGATTACTGCATAGAATGCAATTTTAATAAGTTTTCAATGACTTGCACATTAGTGGTGGATTTTTTGTTTCGCAGAAAGCGCTCTAATATCGAAATTTTATTATTTCTAAACAAGTACTCCCCCATTTTTGCTTCAATTACTTGTTATAATTGTTAAATTGGTTTCCCCCGTGTAGAATTGTACGTCCGCTTAGATCTGCGTTATTTTTTCATTATTAGAAAATGCCCCATTTATTTAAATAAAAAAGTAAACTTTGAAAAACGGTCCAATGAAACACCTGTCATCAGAAGTCGCAAAACGTTTTTTTCCCCAATTTATTTAATTTTTTTAAAATAAATGAACGGGACACTTTGAAATTATAAAAAAATTGGAGACACGCTAAAAAAATAAATGATAAAAATGGTAGGCATCCTTTTGGCTCAGCCTTAATGTTTGTTGAAAATCCGTTTTTCTAGTCGCGTTTTCCAAAATTGTCTATATATGTGGATAATTGTCTTGATCTCCGTCAGTGTGCAAGGTACAAGGTTAAGAAAAAAGTACCTAATTACTTACAAGATCGTCAATGAGAGCATTGTTGTCGTACTGCGGCATGATGCTTGCTTTGGTGCTGGTGATCCCCACCGGAAGCGAATCCACCGTGACCGAGCACAGTTGGTAAGCTGCGTTCTGGTCTTCGGGGTCCGAAGTGAGAATCTCGACGGTCATGTCCATGGTCACTCCCGCTGGTATTGTGATGGTCAATACGAAGTCCGCCATGTCACCAGGACGCATCGTGTCATTCGTATCGCCATTCAGTTGGACCATCTGCAGCGATGTTTCATTTGTTGCACCCACGGACTGAAATTGACGAACAAAATTTAATTCCACCATCATAATATATACTCGACGGTCAAGGAATAATTTAAATTTTGAGATGTTTAGATGCTCCTTTTCTTCAAGGTGAATGCTCGTTCAACGTACTACGTGTACTTTTATTTCTAGAATTTTTAATGAGTAACTAGAGAGTAACATCATACATGGGTTGATGAATTACACCCTACCACATGGATTATCTTTGTTATCTTTGCTTGTATCATCTCGCCTGCTTAAGTTAAGATTTTGATGTTTTTATCACCACAGATCACTTACTCGTTTTCTGATGTGATGACCACTGAATTGGTCCATGTCGTTCGGAGCAATTGACAAATCCACTTTCTTGTCCGCTCCTTGAACTTTAATCAGTTTACTGGTTTTCGGTTCGCCTTGTGGCAACACATTAATGGTAACCTAAGGAAACAGACTCAGTGACCAAAACCAGGTATGCGAGAACCAAACCAAGAAGTGTTACAAACCTCCTGTCTGTAATCATCGCCTGTTTTCTCAGTCTGGCTACCGTTGTCATATCCACTGAAGATTTCTATGACAAGCACATACTCTTTACCGGGTTCCAGGCTTCTGCCTTCGCGAACAGAGACGTGGCCTTTGTCCTGGTCAATGTCAAAGAGGCCATCGGGGTTTCCTTGCGCAATGGAATACCGGATCTCCGAGCATGGACATGGCTTTTCCTGGCGGCACGTTTGCACTCCATCGCCATCATACCCCGAGACAGTGAACAAGGTTCCTGCATATCATACAAAACGTAAATTGCATGATGAATCCTGTAATTTTACATGTATTTCTACTTTCAAATATCAACAACTGAAACGACTAACATTCAATTTTCAATTTGTTTGTCATTTTTGTTCGACTTTTCTAAAAGAAATGCCATAGTCCGACCCCAAATAATGCCCACCATACAAAAAATTGCTCAACATTTTTGCTTTAAATTCGTATTATAATTTCTACATTAATTTTATCCCCGTGAAATTGAATTTGAAAATGTCCCGTTTATTTATATTAAAAAAAATACGTAAATTTTAAAAACTCCACAAAGCAAGTTCGCATTGCAGTGAAGACTCTTTTCAAGGGTGGTGGCGTAACGGTTTTTTCAGGATTCTTTCTGCGAGAATGCATGGAGCTAAATGCAGCAAAAATTACCAGAATCTTGCGCTGACACGGTGACGTATTTGGTTGCGACTAGGAATTTGGGCTGGTAGCGGTCAACTAGGGTGCATTAGGAAAAGACGTTTATTAGAAACTAGCTTTTTGCGATCAATCGCCACAGTTTGCAAGCATGCTTCGGGTTAAGCTTGTGTTGTGATTCTTATGAATCCAATAATGCACTTACTGTATTGATCACAGTTCCGCCCCTCCCAACAACTCGAGCAGAGACATAGCCCGATGTCGTCACAAACGCCATGGTAACAAGGCACAGATCTATTTTTGAACACAACAATTGTTAAAATGGTTATGTTTGCTGTCAAAGTTTCGGTTTTCTTTCGATTATCACCTTGAGCAGATATGCTCTGGTCCGTTGCAGTTGGGCTGTCGTTCCACGCAAACGTTGACTCCGCTGGCTCCTGGAAACAGTGACTTACATGTATTTACTATAGTTCAGTTAATAACGCTTGCTCTGAAGCCTTATCGCACATTAGCATGGAAAATTCCTTCTAAAGTTGAGCGGTTTGTTAAATGAGTTGTCGATTCCGAATATATAATGACTCACTGATCAGCGCAACTACCCATAAGTACCATTTCACAAATTTATCCAAAAAGCTCGTTGCAGTTTATATTAATGTGTTACATCGCGAAAATATTTTTATAATGACCTGCTTCAACTATCTTGTATAGCAAAATGGCACGAGTTTAATCTTCTGTATTTCAGATCTGAAATATTTTTCCATTAAAAATTGAATGGGAAAATTCGACTTTTTATAGGAATAAATTGCTGCAAATTGGAGTAATTCTAAATATCAAGTCTTTTAATTTTTTTGTAGTAACATAACAGAAAGCATTGTAAAAATAAATTACTTAAAATTTCTGATGGAAACATTGCATTATTTGGATTATTTAAATAACCAATGTAACCCTAAGAATATTCATTTCCGACAACCACTTGGGTTTTAAGAACATCTAAAAGGGTAATTTATGAAGCCATCCTTTATCTGCTAATATTGTTATTTTGCTCGATAACTCTTACCTGTTAGTGGATATCTTGCAACCTATATATGAGTTTCTCTAAGGAATATTGATAAAATACTGGTATTCTTAAAAATGTCATTTTCTGAATTAACCATTATTTTTATAGTTTAATAAAATTTCATTAAAAATATATGGAAATTTAATGCTAAAGGTTTATTCTGTAATTAATTGATAATCTATACAGCAGAAAATGCGATTGTCACATTTTGCAAACGAAAGTTTTGAAATATTAAATATATTATTTTGAATAATGGCTTGAATTAATATAGAAAAATAGCTATTCATTTCCATCCTAACAACTGTTTGGGCCAACAATCAAGAAATTATTCTTCAAGGATTTTGTTCCTCAGCTGAGTTTCTACAAATGCAGAAACAAAGCACAACATGGTGGCCATCTTCCACTTTTTTCTGGCCTTGAGAAGATTTTATGTGGATTGTAAGTGTAGACGGGCTCTCTGACCAGCATCTCGTAGAAAGGGAAACTTTTCAACATACTACAGTCGAACCTCGATAACTCAAAGTTCCAGGGGACCCCCAAAAATATTTGACTTATCCGAAGTTTGACTTATCCGAATAATGAATTGAGTGGAATTAATTTTGAAACCATCCCAAAAATTTGAATGGTAGTCTTAACAAACCACAAATCTCCTGATCAAATT